>CM067373.1:176768454-176803454 GCA_034401795.1 Chaetoderma sp. LZ-2023a | reverse complement strand
TAACCATTAAGTATTACATACATATGAAACGATTTTCTAAAGATACTTGTAGGGCAAATAAAAATGGACATAAATTATTAAATTTTTGTAAAGGCTCGGGTATGCGGATTGTTAATGGTAGGGTGGGGAGTGATTACGGGGCTGTGGGGAATAACATGCGTAACAGCAAGGGGAGAAAGCGTGATAGACTACTTCTTGTGCTCTATGCAAAACTTAAGTATGATAAAAGACCTTAAAGTTGAAGCCCCGAACGAATTATCAGACCACAGTGTGGTTAAGTGTGAAATCAATGTAAATACTGTAGCGACCTACAAGACCTCGATCAAACTACGCTATGCAATTTTAGACAGAAAATACAGCTGGAAACCCGAATTGGAAGACGAATTTAGAAAGAATTTGTCAGCCGAGTGCGTACAAAATTTACTCAAAGATATGACCACGATTTTAATTGACCCACTCAATATAAGCGAAATTACCATTGCAGAGGGTGTTGATAAATTCACCAAAGCAATAAAAACGGCAGCTGATAAACAATTCCTAGTTAATAAATATCGCGATAACACATTTAGTAATAGAAACAGGTCAGTTTTCAAGTATTCAATAGAATGTGAGGAAAAGCGAACGCATTTTTTTCGGCCACTTAATACGTACCGGAAAGAAAAGTCTGAAATGTCACGGACTAACATGATAAAATCAAGAACCGAGTTTAAGTGGTCTGTTAAAATGAACAATATAAAACAATCTGGAATTTTAACCAGGAATCTACTTACCGCGCAGTATAAAGATAGTAAACAATACTGGAAAATTTTGAAATCCGGTAAGAAGATTAGTAAAATAAACATAGATCTCGATGATTTCGTCGACTTTTTCAAACAGGTAAATACTCCTACTGGCAATTTCTGCCATGCTGAGCCTGATAGAATTAACTACGTCCAGGAAGAACTAAGGACCAACAACATTAGTTTTTCGATTTGATTTATTGATTCCACATTAGGCCATAGGCCCTTGAGTGTACAGAGTATAAACCTACAATGACTGGCAGCTATTATATACGTTCATAAACAATAAATTAATAAATGCATTGATTATCCCTAAAGTCGAAATATGTACACTATACAATAGATTATGCCTGATTATCGATTTCCAGAAAGCTATACAGATGAGCTGTTGGGTATCTTGAGGCTAAGTTGACTGGGCGCCGGTGCTGTCTAAGGCAGCAACAGCGCCCAGTCAAACCAGCCTCAAATCATCCAACAGCATGTCTATTAAATAGCAAAGAATTACAAAGACATACAATTTATGTAACGTGTCAGACTCTTTGAGATTTGATGACTGTCTATATGGAACCCTTTGTGACGTAATGATTGTGACGTCATCACACACGCGCGGAACTGATTGTGACGTCATACTAGGTCAGATGATGAATGGATACTTTGGAAAGGTGAATTCATACGTGTCAGACTATTAATCGTTTAAGACTGACTATATCGAGGCATTCATGGCGTCATGATTGTGACGTCATCTTACAGATCACGTGGTTGATTATGATGTCATATGATCAAGGGATATACTTGGAAGGGTCCATTTTACCATATATATATATATATATATATATATATATATATATATATATATATATATATATATATATATATATATATGTGTGTGTGTGTGTGTGTGTGTGTGTGTGTGAGTGCGTGTGTGTGTTTGTGTGTGTGTGTGTGTGTGTGTGTGTGTGTGTGTGTGTGTGTGTCTTTGTGTGTGTGTGTGTGTGTGTGTGTGTGCGTGCGTGTGTGTGTGTGTGTGTGTGTAACAAAACTGCTAAAACCACATGCTCCTAGAGGCCTAAACTGCGCACCCAGATGCAATGAAACGAAATAAATCCCAGCACGTGATGACTTGACCACGCATATTAATTAATATAATTTCTTTAAGCTGCCAAATTGAATTAGAGGCACGAGTCGCCCATCCAAATTCACAACTAATCTTACGAAATTTATTTATATGGAATGAAATCATCATGCGCCATGACTCACCCCGCCGCACTACATCGAGGCACACAATCCAAGCCCCCAAAAGCACATAATCTCAACATTTCCATTCTCAAGCATTCTGGCGCGAGCATGCACCTTTAATTACTGTAAGTTGTATTGATTGTCTCGCGTAATTTATGATGATTTGCCTAAACAGGCAAAAATGCTAAAAAATATCAAATCATATCATATCTAGGATAAAACAAATGGCCTAACGCTCACCCGGGACATAGGACCCTCAGATTCAGCATAGCAAGATATTTACCGAACAACGTTGATTGTGAACCTATTTGAGAGCTTACGACCACATACTTCTTGTAGCAAAGTTTGATTAGTAGTTGACGAGTTAAACACGACGATAACCGATACCGAGATTAGAAAGGCAGTAAGTCAATTAAACAATTGTAAGAGCGCCGGGGCTGACATGTTGATAAACGAATTTTTCAAAAATGCTGTAAACGAACTTTTGCCTTTTATGAATTTACTGTTCAATAGTATTTTTAGTAGTGGATGTTTTCCTAAAATATGGTCAGCAGGCATTTTAGTCCCTCTGCACAAAAAGGGAAATACCATGGATGTTAAGAATTTCAGAGGGATAACGCTGTTAAGTACACTAGGTAAATTTTTTACAAAAATTCTGACAATAGGTTAAATACATGGGAGGAATAAAAAGGTAAATACGCAGAAGCGCAGGCAGGTTTTAGGACCGGTATGGGTACCGTAGATAATATATATGTCCTAAGTGGTGTAATTTCCCACTTGTTAAATAAAGAGAGGAAGTGGTACTGTGTCTTTGTCGATTATACAAAGGCGTTTGACTACGTGGTGCATGACTGTTTATGGTATAACTTGTTAAAAATAGGTGTTACGGGAAACATGATAAATATTATTATGTCAATGTACAATGACGTAAAAACTCGAGTTAGAGTAAATTCTACCTTATCGCAATATTTTACATGTCGAACCGGAGTAAGACGAGGGGAAAATTTGTCGCCGTTCCTTTTTGCCATGTATGTAAACGATCTTGAAGATGAGCTGTATAGAAAGGGGGGGGGACGGGGTGGATATATATATGTTTAAATTATTTCTAACACTATATGCCGACGATATAATATTAATGGCAGAAAGTAGGCGCAGTTTGCAGACAGAGTTAGATATTCTAGCAGATTATTGCATGCTATGGTGTTTAACCGTGAATATTGACAAAACAAAGGTCATGGTTTTCAAGCGCGGGGGTAGACTCGGAGATGGGGGATAAGTGGTACCTTGACGGGTTTGAATTAGAAATAGGAAAACATTTTAAATACATAGGAATTTTATTTAGTACCACAGGTTCCTTTACGGAGGCTCAGAGAACTTTAGAGGAGCAAGGGAAAAAGGCTGTATTTTCATTACAACAATAATGTAGCAAGTGTGTAGGGTTAAAGCCAGATCATTAGTGTAAACTGTTTGACAAACTGGTGACACCAATTTTATCTTATGGTAGTGAGGTATGGGGGTTCCACCGAGGTTACGAAGTCGGAAAGTGTCATCTTAGGTTTTGTAAACAGATTTTAAAAGTAAAGCAAAGTACCCCAAATTGTATTATATATGGGGAGTTGGGGAGGGTGCCTCTGTACCTGATGAGCGAAGTAAGAATTTTAAAATATTGGTTCAAGATTCTGGAATTTGACGATCGCAAATTAGTAAAATGTCTGTATAAAGCAATGTATAATGACTGGTTTAATAATAATTACTGTAATAACTGGGTCAGAAAACTTCGAGATTTGTTATGTACTCGCGGATTTAATTATGTATGGGAAACGCAAGGCGAGAATCTCGATAGGGGACATTTTATTATTCTGTACAAGCAAAGGGATATGGATAATTTCACCCAAGAATGGAAGGGGAAATTAGAAAATAGAAGTAAATGTAGGTTATATAAACATATTTCGCCGGATTTATCATATAAACATTATTTAGACAAAGTTAGAATTGCCAAACACAGACAGGCGTTGTGCCAGCTTCGAACGGGTTCGCATAAGTTACATGTAGAAACGGGTCGATGGCATAGGCCTTTAGCAACACCGTTGATTGAGAGAATATGCTCCTCATGCGACGATCTGGAAGACGAGTACAATTTTATTTTAGTTTGCCCACTATATCAAGAATACCGAAAGAAAAGTATAAAACCCTACTATTGGAAACACCCAAGTGTTTATAAATTGACCGAATTATTAAATTCCACAAATGCTCAGGTTCTGAAGGGACTCGCGGCTTTTACTTACAACGCATTTTTTAAGCGGGCTGAACTCGTAGAGTGAGTGCTTCCTCAGCAAGACACCGTAGTCTCCCTAAATTATATACATAATGGTGCTCGGTAATAGGTTGATTGCGCAATTTTGGTGAAAATCTTACATTTTAGGAAGCAGTCATCGGAAACTGTCAAAACACATTTGTATATTTATCAAACTTTGCTAAAAGAAGTATGTGGTCGTAAGCTCTCAAATAGGTTCACAATCAACGTTGTTCGGTAAATATCTTGCTATGCGGAATCCGAGGGTCCTATGTCCCGGGTGAGCGTTAGGCCATTTGTTTTATCCTAGATATGATATGATATGATATTTATTTGTATTTTTGCCTGTTTGGGCAAATCATCATAAATAACGCGAGCCAATCAATACAACTTACAGTAATTAAAGGTGCATGCTCGCGCCAGAGTGCTTGAGAATAGAATTGTTGAGATCATGTGCTTTTGGGGGCTTGGATTGTGTACCTCGATGTAGTGGGGCGGGGTGAGTCATGGCGATTTCATTCCATATAAATAAATTTCGTAAGGTTAGTTGTGAATTTGAATGGGAGACTCGTGCCTCTAATTCAATTTGGCAGCTTAAAGAAATTATATTAATTAATATGCGTAGTCAAATCATCGTGTGCTGGGATTTTTTTCGTTTCATTGCATCTGGGTGCACAGTTTAGGCCTCTAGGAGCATGTGGTTTTAGCAGTTTTGTTTTCGGGCATTCTGTTGTGGATATGCAGCTTTAAGATCTATACATATATACATGATAAAATGGACCCTTCCAAGTATATCCCTTGATCGCATGACGTCATAATCAACTACGTGATCTGTAAGATGACGTCAAAATCATGACGCCATGAATGCTTCGATATAGTTAGTCTTAAACGATTAATAGTCTGACACGTACGAATTCACCTTTCCAAAGTATCCATTCATCATCTGACCTAGTATGACGTCATAATCAGTTCAGCGCGTGTATGATGACGTCACAATCATTACGTCACAAAGGGTTCCATATAGACAGTCATCAAATCGCAAAGAGTCTGACACGTTGTATACATTGTATGTCTTTGTAATTCTTTGCTATTTAATAGACATTATATATATTGTATATATATATATATATATATATATATATATATATATATATATATATATATATATATATATATATATATATATATATATATATATATATATATATATATATATATATATATATATATATATATATATATATATATATATATATACACCTGTGCAAAAGCTAAGCACCAGCAAAAACAATAGAACGTAGAAACATGATGGTACAACTAGGCTGCCATACTTTTTGTCCCCGCGTTAGCTGACATAATTCCAAGTACGAAATGCACATGCATGCATGACTTCACGCCGCTTGATGTCCGTGCGTGGGGGGGGGGGGGGAAACAGCACACGTGTTCAGTTATGTAAAAGTCCAGTTTGAGGTGTAGAACATTACATACAGATTTAGGCGACAAGATTAGGAATTTTGTGTTCATGACCGTGGTTTATTTGTACAGAGAGAATTAGCTCTTGATTGTGAACCGCTATGGCAAGACGAAGGTTAAGTGATCGTGTGAAATGGCAAATCATAGGCATGCATACCACTGGTATGTCATGCAGAGAGATTGGCAGACAGCTGAACATTAACCATACTGTAATCAGTCGTTTGATTGCAAAACATGGGCAAACTAACGAGGTGAAGGACAGGCCTAGATCTGGAAGACCGAAGAAGACTACTGCCCGTGATGATCGAGCCCTATTACGCCTTGTTAGGAGATCTCCATTCACCAACAGCAGAGTGCTCAGCCAGCAATGGGAAACGCGCAATAGAGTGTCAATGTCTACCATCAAAAGGAGACTGTATGCTGCTGGCATGAAAGCTAGGAGACCTGTCAGACGTCCTCTCCTCACTGCACACCACAAAGAGGAGCGTCTGAGGTGGTGCAACGAAAGAAGACTCTGGAACATGAGATCCTGGAGACGGGTACACTGGTCCAATGAAAGTCGGTTCCTGCTTCATGCCACAGATGGTCGAACTCGTGTATGGAGGTCCAGACGCACGGCGTACGACCAACGTAACATCATGGAAGAAGTTCCATTTGGTGGAGGTTCCGTTATGATATGGGGGTGCATCTCATTTGATTGTAAGCTGGATCTGTTGACTGTACCTGGAACACTAAATGGACAAAGATATCAAGATTCCATACTGGATAGAGTTGTGGTCCCTCATTTTGTAAATCATGCACCTGGAACCCACCCTATATTCATGGATGACAACGCCCGACCACATCGTGCTAGAGCTGTGCATGAATACCTCCGCCAGAATGCCATCGAAACCCTACCATGGCCAGCAAGGAGCCCTGACATGAACCCTATTGAGCATATCTGGGACATTCTGGGAAACATGGTGTGCAGAACCTACAGGAATTAACAGACGCACTCCATCTTGAATGGCAACGAATACCACAATGGCGTATCAGTCGGTTGGTGACCAGCATGAGACGTCGTGTCCAGGCCGTCATCCAGGCACAAGGTGGATATACCCGGTATTAATAATGACAGTCTCAAACTCGTGCACAGATGTTAAACTTCGTTTTCAGACACCATTAATGACAATCTAGCCACGTGTGTCAACTGTAGGGCAATAGTTGTCAGTTGTGTCAACGTAGCCATATTCAGGCCTCGTTTTCAAGTTCAAACAAAAACATACAGTGTTTCCCCACCATCATAATCAGCATTCCTCTAGTTGCATTATTACCTCTTGCACTAAGATGGATGGGTACATAAATGTTTATGCTATTGCACATGAATATACCCTCGCATGTGCGTAAAAATAGGGTGGTGCTTAACTTTTGCACAGGTATATATATATAACCATGTTTATGCTATTGCTTTCTTCATAGCACATGAATATACCCTCGCATGTGCGTAAAAATAGGGTGGTGCTTAACTTTTGCACAGGTGTATATATATAAACATGTTTATGTTATTGGTTTCTTCATAGCACATGAATATACCCTCGCATGTGCGTAAAAATAGGGTGGTGCTTAACTTTTGCACAGGTGTATATATATAAACATGTTTATGCTATTGCTTTCTTCATAGCACATGAATATACCCTGTGCAAAAGTTAAGCACCACCCTATTTTTACGCACATGCGAGGGTATGTTCATGTGCAATAGCATAAACATTTATGTACCCATCCATCTTAGTGCAAGAGGTAATAATGCAACTAGAGGAATGCTGATTATGATGGTGGGGAAACACTGTATGTTTTTGTTTGAACTTGAAAACGAGGCCTGAATATGGTTACGTTGACACAACTGACAACTATTGCCCTACAGTTGACACACGTGGCTAGATTGTCATTAATGTTGTCTGAAAACGAAGTTTAACATCTGTGCACGAGTTTGAGACTGTCATTATTAATACCAGGTATATCCACCTTGTGCCTGGATGACGGCCTGGACACGACGTCTCATGCTGGTCAACAACCGACTGATACGCCATTGTGGTATTCGTTGCCATTCAAGATGGAGTGCGTCTGTTAATTCCTGTAGGTTCTGCACAGGAGGATCCCTCCTTCTCACCATGTTTCCCAGAATGTCCCAGATATGCTCAATAGGGTTCATGTCAGGGCTCCTTGCTGGCCATGGTAGGGTTTCGATGGCATTCTGGCGGAGGTATTCATGCACAGCTCTAGCACGATGTGGTCGGGCGTTGTCATCCATGAATATAGGGTGGGTTCCAGGTGCATGATTTACAAAATGAGGGACCACAACTCTATCCAGTATGGAATCTTGATATCTTTGTCCATTTAGTGTTCCAGGTACAGTCAACAGATCCAGCTTACCATCAAATGAGATGCACCCCCATATCATAACGGAACCTCCACCAAATGGAACTTCTTCCATGATGTTACGTTGGTCGTACGCCGTGCGTCTGGACCTCCATACACGAGTTCGACCATCTGTGGCATGAAGCAGGAACCGACTTTCATCGGACCAGTGTACCCGTCTCCAGGATCTCATGTTCCAGTGTCTTCTTTCGTTGCACCACCTCAGACGCTCCTCTTTGTGGTGTGCAGTGAGGAGAGGACGTCTGACAGGTCTCCTAGCTTTCATGCCAGCAGCATACAGTCTCCTTTTGACGGTAGACATTGACACTCTATTGCGCGTTTCCCATTGCTGGCTGAGCACTCTGCTGTTGGTGAATGGAGATCTCCTAACAAGGCGTACTAGGGCTCGATCATCACGGGCAGTAGTCTTCTTCGGTCTTCCAGATCTAAGCCTGTCCTTCACCTCGTTAGTTTGCCCATGTTTTGCAATCAAACGACTGATTACAGTATGGTTAATGTTCAGCTGTCTACCAATCTCTCTGCATGACATACCAGTGGTATGCATGCCTATGATTTGCCATTTCACACGATCACTTAACCTTCGTCTTGCCATAGCGGTTCACAATCAAGAGCTAATTCTCTCTGTACAAATAAACCACGTCATGAACACAAAATTCCTAATCTTGTCGCCTAAATCTGTATGTAATGTTCTACACCTCAAACTGGACTTTTACATAACTGAACACGTGTGATGTTTCCCGCCACGCACGGACATCAAGCGGCGTGAAGTCATGCATGCATGTGCATTTCGTACTTGGAATTATGTCAGCTAACGCGGGGACAAAAAGTATGGCAGCCTAGTTGTACCATCATGTTTCTACGTTCTATTGTTTTTGCTGGTGCTTAACTTTTGCACAGGTATATATATATATATATATATATATATATATATATATATATATATATATATATATATATATATATATATATATATATATATATATATATATATATATATATATATATATACACCTGTGCAAAAGTTAAGCTAGTGTATATATATAATGTACACTGAAGGGCTTATTGTGGAATAAATCAATCAATCATATTTATATTACAGGGGTACTTAATTTCCACTCTGTCTGCAAAATGTTGTAAAATCATGTACAATATGTCATTTATGAATGACCTGGGGGTAAATAAAAGGTCAGGCTCAAGCTTAAGCGGGCGGAGGTGACCTCGAGAAAGCGGGACGCGGTACAGTGAAATCAAGAATAGAGCTAAAACGAAAGATTTTAAAGAGGACAAAACACGAAGAAGGACTGATTGCAGCTGTACGATGTTTCTACTACTACAGCTGCAGAATACAATGGTCGTACACACTGGCCGAGTTAACCACGCGTCATTCAGAGTGCATGTTCGTGGTTAAACGATTTGATTATTTCTTAGCGTTATATAAGCAATTTCTTGTTCAAGTTATTGTGCCGTTATTAATGAGGTTTCAGGTTAACGGTAATATATACACATTTTAGATTTAGAAAATCTTCCGGCAATTAAATTAAATTTGCAATAATTGAGAAGAGATTACGATGCAGATAGCATAATAGAGAATCCAGTTTCATGGTCAAACATATGACGTCATAATCAACTACGGCACACTCATGTAGGCTGACGTCACAATTAACTACGCCATGAATGGCCCGATATCCGGTCAAACCCCCTTAATTGCCCGTCAAGTTGTACGAATTGTATGTTTTTGCTATTTAATAAACACTCTGTTGAATATTTTGAAACTAATTTGACTGGGCGGTGTTGCTACCATAGGCAGCAACACCACCCAGTCAAATTAGTTTCAAAATATTCAGCAGTTTACCTGTATAGTTTTCTGAAAATGGAGATTTAGGAAGTGTGGGGATCGAGCGATCTCAACACCGGCAAAGCGTGGGTGGAGCTTAGCTAGAGATGGGCGGGGCATAGCTAGAACTGGATTTCTCCATTCTCTAGGTTATATAGCCATGTCAGCTCTTGAAAGAAGAATCCGATCTGCCACTCAAGTATATGATGTCATAATCAATTACGTCACATGTAGGCTGACGTCACAAATATAATTAACAGGAGAATATATTCTGTCATAAAGCTGGAATAGACAGGTCGTGTGTACGAATTATAAGTCTTTGATGGATTTAGTATTTAATAAACATTCCTTTGAATATTTTGAATCTAATTTAACTGGGCGCAACAGCATCTAGTCAGATAAGTTTCAAAATAGTAAACAAGTTACGTGTATAGCTACCTTGAAATTGAGATTCTGGGAATTCAGGATTAACAATATATATAACTCGACCTCAACACTCGCAAAGCGTGGGAGAACCAGAAATGGGCGGGGCATAGCTAGAAATGGATTCCTCTGTCTTGCCTTGCTAGGTACGCTCTTTTCATGGAGGAATCCAGTTTTAGCTTTGCCCCGCCCATCGCTAACTAAGCTCCACAGACGCTTGGAATCTATCGAACCGGAACTCCCTGAACCTCAATTTCCAGAAAAATATACGTGTAAGCTGTTGTATATTTTGAAACTAATTTGATTGAGTGCTGTTGCTGCCGATGGCCTGTCTGACCACTACAAGCCGACAGCCAGAAATTTCATTTGTTAATAATGCTCTTAAGATGCTACATATTGTGAAAACAATTCGACTGAAACTTGTTGATAGTTTAATCTGCAGAAATTCAGTGGGTAGATAGTTCATCGCCATCACTCTAATGTTAGATGCAGGACATGAGCTGGATGATTTTCAGAAGAATTTTCTTCAGAGCATTCAATATTCTCCTTAGCTTAATATTCATCAACGTTTAGTTCCACTATCACTAGCAATGGAGAAATCCAGTTTTAGCTATGCCACGCCCATCACTAGCTAAACTTCCCCAAGCTTCAACCGTGTTGGGATCGATCGATCCCTGAACTCGCTGGCTTTCAATTTCCAGAAAACAATACAGGTAAGCTGTTGAATATTCTAAAATTAATTTGACTGGGTGCGGTTGCTGTCTATAGCAGCAACGGCTCCCAGTGAAATTAGTTTCAAAATATTCAACAGCATGTTTATTAAATAGAAAATACATACAATTCATACAGCAACCCTTAGTTCGTCATCAATGAAGCGTTCGTGATGAACTTGGCTACGTCATCCATGACGTAATTGATTCTGGCAGCATCATGCACGTCACATATTTGATTATGACGTCATATTATTGATGAACACACTGAAATCCCTCATTGAACAACCCAGTTTGTTATTCTCAGTTTCTCTTTAACGCCGCACACCAATATTCGTATACTCGTTTTCTCGTATTGTTTGTCGCGTGTTGGCACTTGTCAAGGGAGAGAGCTCTGGTATCCGTTTTATTAAAACTAGTATGAGTTTCACCCCTTGATTTATCTCCGGCAACCAGGAGAGACTGAGAGTAGGCCTATCTACATTTCGCAGATTTTCCGTATACGTACACCCACACCCAACAGCGGAATCACAGACAGACAGATGGGACACCCCGCATCCCTGGCCCACGTCTATAATTTGCCCCTTTGGGATCGATCCCGTGGACGCCTATGTGCAAGGTATATTTCCAAATTAGTATCTTTCCGAAGTGGTCCCATTTCGTCGTCGTCGTCGTCGTCGTCGTCGTCTCCATACTACTCCATGCTGCCGCGAATGAAAAGATGTTTGGATTTTAGTAGTTAAATGTCGATACATCTCGCCACTCAATGAAAGCTTTCGCTTTCGGTTTTATTTTCAGCCAATCGAATTGAACTCGATAGCATACCTTGGTATATATTATGCTCTATACAGTCCATATACTGACGGAGATTCGTCAGGAAGGTAGAAACGCCAGTTACGAATGTGTACGTACTGCATGTGTTGGTGAATCTACAATGGGCCATTCCACGGTATCCATCCATCATATGACGTCACACTTAGCTACGTGACGCATATAATGACATCACAATCAATGACGTCATTACGGAGTCATGAATGACGTAGCTAAGTACGTCACGAACACATAGTTGAAGACGGACTATGCGTTGTTGTACGAATTGTATGTCTTTACTATTTAGTGACTATCCTGTTGAATATTTTGACACTAATTTTACTCGGCGTTGTTGCCGCCATAGGCAGCCACAGCACCCGGTCAAATTAATTACAAACTATTCATAAACCTAATTGTGTAGTTTTCAGGAAATTGATAGTCAGAGCATTCGGGGACCGATCAATCCCAACACGGCGAAGTGTGGGTGGAGCTTAGCTAGTGATGGGCGGGGCATAGCTAAAACTGGAACGGTCCATTTAATACATCAAATCAGCTTTAAGATACGCCGTGGAGTTGTCTTGCAATATGGAGAATTGAATAGTTAAAGCATTAACGCAATGATTAACATTTAGAAACGTTTTTAAATGTGAATAATACGTGCTTCTGATACTGTAATCTATGAAAAAAATAACAATATTTCAAAGAAAATGTATCTCCCTTTAAAACCCGTTTCTAGAAATTTCAGAAAAGATTATTTAAAAAAAAAATTTGCGAGTGGCCAATGTTGTTGTGGGTGGCCGGTGAGACGGAACGTTGACAATGCGTTGTGGTGGGTGGCGGGTGGCGGGTGGGACTGCTAATTCTGATTGATACGGTGATGCATCATGGCTTATTCCCGCTTTATGACATATCGTATTAAGCGAGACTTATCCTCTTACATTCCATCCAAGCTCCTGGAAGCGTCTTGGCCCGTCCTCTCCCCTTGGACATCTAAAATTATTTCTGTCAAGAGCATGAAGCGCATCAAGTGTGTATCTTGTTGTTGTTGTTGTTGTTATTGTTGTTGTTGTTGGTGTTGTTGTTGTTGTTGTTGTTGTTGTTGGTGTTGTTGCTGTTGTTGTCGTCGTCGTCGTCGTCGTTGTCGTCGTCGTTGCTGTTGTTGTTTTTATTGTTGTTGTTGTTGCGGCAGCGGCTGTGGCGGCGGCGGCGGCGGCAGTAGTAGTAGTAGTAGTAGTAGTAGTAGTAGTAGTAGTAGTAGTAGTAGTAGTTGTTGTTGTATTAGTATTAGTAGCAGTAGCAGTAGCAGTAGCAGCAACAACAGCAGCAGTCGTCGTCGTCAGTCATCGCCATCATCATCATTTTCACAATTGTTATATTCAGCATGTCTAAGATCTATGAATAACGAGTCTGGCTAATCCGTAAAAATGAGTGCGATGACAAAGCTATGTAGACTATGAATTGAAACAATAGGTTGAGTGTAATTTAACCACCAATCACCCACCTGTACCCAACGTAACGTTGCGCTGAGCCAATAATAATTATGGCTACATATGCCCCATCACGTTTTGGGAACGTTGAGCATGTCTATGATTCGTACCTATGAGGGGTGTGGGTAGGTGTTGGAGGGGGGGGGGGGGGGGGGGGAGGAGATACTTATGACATATATTTGTCTCTCAATGTAAATGCATGGTATATAAAGGCAGCTAATTTCCTTATGCATGAACTATTGCCATACTGAGGTAGTTCTGTCAGTTTAAGGACGCTGGGTTTTTTCCAATAATATTGTTTTATATACTATTTTGTTTAATTTTGATAAATTGGACCGACTAATGTGAAATGATATCCATCCCCTAAATCGTCACATGCATTGCACTTCCTTTCTGAGAGAGGGATTGGCAATGGTTTATGCCATCTTCCTGATTCTATGTGTAGCTTATGGGAGCTAGTTCGTAGTCTGCACAAGGACTTCGGTACTTGATTATCGTTACCATGTCCAAATAACCTTTGTATGATCCATCAACAAAGTACTTGTATAGCCTAGATTTGCTACCCATGTCTAGCTTCATATTTATATTACAACGGTAATTAATTTCCATTACGTCACAAAGGGTTCCATATAGACAGTCATCATATCGCACAGAGTCTGACACGTTGTATAAATTGTATGTCTTTCTAATTCTTTGCTATTTAATAGACATTATATATATTGTATATATATATATATGTATGTATATAGCATGTATGTCTTTGTAATTCTTTGCTATTTAATAGACATTATATATATATATATATATATATATATATATATATATATATATATATATATATATATATATATATATATATATATATATATATATGTTTTAAATGTACACTCAAGGGAACCCTATCATAACAGCCACTCAATCACACCACCAGTCATACACCCAATCATATCATTAACGGTCACTCAATCACACCACCAGTCATACACCCAATCATAATAGCCAGTCAATGACACCACCAGTTATACACCCAATCATAACAGCCACACCATCACACCACCAGTCATGCACCCTATCATGACAGCCACTCAATCATACCACCAGTCATACACCCAATCATAACAGCCACTCAATCACACCACCAGTCACACACCCAATCATAACCGCCACTCAATCACACCACCAGTCATGCACCCAATGATAACAGCCACCCAATCACACCACCAGTCATACACCCAATCATAACAGCCACTCAATCACACCACCAGTCATACCCTCAATCATATCATTAATGGCCACTAAATCACATTGTTACTCCTGCATGAAATCATACCATTAATCAGCCTCTCAATAAAATAATTAACGCTTTAGTGGCTAAATTTGTTCAAATATGTGCCTATAAAATGTCCAATTACAGGCTAAGAGAATATTACATTTGAAAATTTCCCACTGGAATGACTGGCTCGGTAACCGAGCCAGTCATTCCAGTGGGAAATTTTCAAAAATAGAATTATATTGGCCTGCAACTGGACTTTCCTCGAGACCGCGGCAGAGGTCGGTTTTGGCCGGATTCGGCATGAAAAGGTTAATCCTCACTAAACCACACCGTTAATCACCTACGCGGCCTGACATTTGACCCTCGATTTTTAGCATGACACGTGATTGGAATGTCTTGCGCGATGCGCGATGTGAAGTTTGACGAGAAACACAATATCAGATTGGGCGCGCGACGTTATTTATTAATAGTATATGCATGCGAGACTTATTTCGGTTTCAATGGCATACACGTATTCCTACGATAACTTAGCCCGTTGAACCCGCAAGGTAAAATACGGAAAATCATCTACAATGTAACACCTATTCTGATGAATAATTTGAAGCTCACACGCCTTGGACGAAGCAAGCTGTCTCCCATTCCGTCCATACGCGTGTCGGTCCGGTCATCTGTGGATATTGTTAGACGTATATAGATCCGTGAATACATCGGTGTTTTCCTCGATAACTTTAGTTATACTTTGAGCACATTAATAAATCTCCACAGGAATGTGAGCTGGTCACAGACGGACGGACGGACGGACGAACGGGCGGGTCGGCGGGCGGGCAGGCAGGCAGACAGAAGGCAAGAAGGCAGACACGCAGGCAAGCAGGCAGGCAGCCAACCAGCCAGCCAGCCAGCCAGCCAGCCAGCCAGCCAGCCAGCCAACCAGCCAACCAGTAAACCAGCCAACAGGACAACCGACCAACTGACCAACCAACCAACCAACAAACCAACCAACCAACAAACCAACAAACCAACAAACCAACAAACCAACAAACCAACAAACCGAACAACCAACCAACAAACCAACCAACCAACCAACCAACCAACAAACCAACCAACCAACCAACCAACCAATCAATCAATCAATCAATCAATCAATCGATCAACCAATCAATCAATCAATCAAAAGGTATCATGTAATGATGTAGAGTTCGACGGAATGAGTTAATACACACATATTTATCCTTTACAACGTTCTATATACTGAGCTCAATCCATACTGTTTCCTCAAAATATTCTTCAAATAATCTCAAAGTATGGCGGGCATTGGCTTGACGTCATGTGTATGGCGCGATACCCTGCTGGACTAATGCATTTTCTTCAAACACTACATCACGTTTTCTTCTCCCAGTAAATCAAGTGATGCATATAATGCCTTATATAAAAATACTTTGAACCATTGAGAATATCGTCCGTAAATTACTTCAAAGCATTTCCGGTTATTTGATAGTTAGTAAGGTTGTCAGATTTGATAAAGTGCGCCTTCTTAGGGTATTAAACACCATTACTCACTTCCGTTACGAAACGCATCAGTATGGTGTCTTGATAATGTCTTCAAATGAGGTTATCAGACTTGCTAAAGTGCGCCTTCATGGACAAGTGCATAATGTGCATCTACCGACAAAAGCCTTCCAAAATAAAAAGGAAAGTTTTAGTAAGCTTAATAGCCTTTGATTTTTGATGATACTATTGCCAGACCAAGACAATGGTGGAATCTAGTTTTAGCTATGCCCCGCCCATCTCTATCTAAGCTCCACCCACACACCGCCCTCGTCGGGATCCGTCGATCCCTGAACTCCCCGATAAGTAATGTCCAGAAAACTATACAGATAAACTGTAGAAAATTTAAAACTAATTTGACTTCGCCCGGGAAAATTTGTTTCAAAGTATTCAACAGCATGTTTGTTAAATAGTAAAGACATACAATTCGTACAACGCCGCTTTAGCCCGTCATCAATTATGCGTTCGCGACGAACTTAATTACGCAATTCACGATGACTTTGATTATGACGTCAGCCTATACGTCATGTAGTTGATTATGGCATCCTATGATGGGTGGATAAGCTAGAAATGTCCCTCAAACACAGATAAAAGATCTTATTATTTCGATTGTGTGGTGGCAATATCATATGTAATGTCCCATGCTCTGCTGTGATTAATACATAATTACTGGTAATCTCTATTAGCCATGCACCTTCCAAATGGACAACTAGGATAGCATAATCTTGATATCGTGATGTCCTTTTAAAAAAAAGTCACGAATATTATTTTGTAGCAAAAACATCAGTATCAATCTTATGCCTAAGTATCATCTCTTTACGATTACAGTATATGAAAATTACATTTGGTAGAAAAAAAGCTTTCTTTGATGTATCAAATATGGCTCGTTTGTCTATAGCGTCATGTTCATAGCTTTCGGGTTTATGTATACAATGGTTCAGTCAATGGTAATGTAACAATTAACAAAGCAATCTGACTAATCGTATCCATCTCCACAATGATGAATGATGACAGATACTAATACTTTGATTCCAAATATCCGCACTACCGATCAGCATATATACGGCAGGGGCGTGATTCCTGGGCCAGCGTTGTTCATCTATCTGCATGTCTGTCTGATGTGATTATCTAGCATAGCTAGTAATTAAATTATCACAGTATTGGCTTCCAAATGTGCATCAATTGTCCATGCATATAGGCATGTACCTTGAGGCCAATATAGTTAGTGTTTCCTAACAATAGATCTCACAATGGACCTTTCCAGTTTATCCATCACGCATATAGCGTCACTGTCAACTACATTACGTGTATGATGACGTCATAATCAATGTCGTTATGAATGAATGACTAGGAGTAGGTTTGTCTATGAATTGTATGTCTTTACTATATTTAATAAACATGCTATTGTATATTTTGAAACTAATTTGTCGGTGCGCTGTTGCTGGTCATAGGCAGCAACAGCGCTCAGTCAAATTAGTTTTAAAAAAATCAACAGCTTCCCTGTATAGCCTTCTGGAAATTGATAGTCAAGCAGTTCATGGATCGATCGATACCAAGATGGCTAAATGTGGGTGGACCTTAGCTCAAGATGGGCGGGGATTAGCTAAAACTGGATTCCTCATTTAGTATGGCGTGATAGCGGGATCACCAGGATATCGGTTATGGTATTTAAAAATCTCTATGAAATTGTTTCTCTGCTTTTTTGTCCATCATCTTCAATATGACAGCAACAGCGCCCATTCAAATCAGTTTCAAAATATTCAACATCATGTTTATTAAGTAGTGAAGACAGACAATTCGTACAACACTACTTAGTCCGTCATCAATTAAGCGCTTGTGGCGAATTTATCTACGTCATTCATAACGGCATTGATTATGACGTAATCCTACAAGAGCCGTAGATGTTTATGACGTCATATGCTTGATGGATAAACTGGAAATGTCCATTATTTTTGTAGCTCAGATTTATATCGGTCTGTGCATAGTTTAACCGCTTAAAGAGGTTCTTAACTGGCAATGATCTAACAATACTTGACAGATATTTCGACACACAGCTCTTTAGTGACGACGCATCGATGCACACATCTTGGGCGATACCATCGAGTCGATAGATATACTAAATATAGATGTATTTCTACTGCTGTATTGATAGACATGTGAATAATGCCACACCAATTCTACGAGAAAGTTATCAAATAAGTACATATCTTTTGGCGCTGGTGTGCTCTATTAAAATGATTACGTTATGGTAAATGATATCACTATGGCACTAGTTACTTATGACAATCCTTGCACGCTAATTTACTGCTACAACGAAACAGCTCACTCAGTCTACCAGCATGTTTCTACTTATATATGCATTGAAGAGAGTAGCGTGATGACCATGTTTGTCTACAAGTCAATATCTTCATATTATTTTACTCTTTTGCTTCCCTCTTCACCCGCTTACCCACTCTCTTCCACTTTATCTCGTTTTGTCTCACGCCTCCCCATACCCTTTCTCGTGTGTTACAGCAACATTCATTTACATGCAACTCTAGCAACTGTCAACCATTGAAGTAAATAGAAAATCGTCAAAGAACGCATAACTATATGGCACTGGCCACTCACTCAACTATAAACATTTGGCCCGAGGCGTGATATTCTGCAGACAAACACGCTTATCCGTTATCGTTTCCAAGTGGTGTCCGAAAGAGCAACGTGTCGCGATGGTAACCCTCACCTAAGCCGCTATGTTGTCTACATACTAAAATATGATACTCATTCATATCAGGAATATTTATTCACTGGTTGGATCAAGGATAATTTCGAGTTTGATTACGAATAGAATGTCAATACAGAGATGAGGTAAAAATATTCCCGACCATCTTATAATTTCGGCAGCAACAACTTCCAGTGAAATTGGTTTTCAAAATATTCAGCAGCTTACCTGTAGGATTGCTTTTTATACCACATTGCCAACCTAAAGCTGGCACCTCTATGACTGAGCGTATATACCGAGGCAGACGCACTAGGTTTTTTCTGATTGGTTGAAAGGTAAATCATGACAGCCATCATAGGGTGTAGACATGTACGAACATTTAACTACTAAAGCCTGAATATATTTCCTTAACGGCATGATAAAAAGCTTAAAATTACCAAGATAGTTTATGATCGCCGTGTTAGATCACCGGAATAGCTACCATGAGATGGGATTAGGTATCCTTTTGCGGACCAAACATAGACACAGCGAGATATACATACTAGAAATTACCACTAAAATCAGAGAATAAACTATTGCATAGAATTAACACAATTAAAATTGATTCTTTGATGTAAAAATAACTTTATCTCTCGAAAATATGGTGAAGACGATAACGTTGTGGAAAGTTTTGATGACGACGGTGATAGTGATGACGATGATAAAGACACTGCCGACGATCACAAATCCAATTAAGATGGTAACAACAACGATAATAAGGAAGTCGATAATAATCCTGACGCTGATGATGGTGATTACTACGATGATGATTGACGATGAGGACAATGACAAGGATGGGATGAAAATGACGAGGCTTCTGATCGCAAGAAAACGCCAAGCTATACAATCAACCTAGTACTTGTAAATAACTGTTGTGGATACACTGATTACTACAAAGGCATATGTTAATGAAATTAACACAAAGTTTGCTTGTGTAGACCTCGCAATCAAACGAAGGTACAGGACTATCATAATTGAGGCATCCAGTTTTAGGTATGCCCGCCCGCCTCTATCCAAGCTCCACCCACATTTCGCCTGTGTTGTGATTGGTCGATTCCTGAACTCTCTGACTATCAATTTACAGAAAACTATACACGTAAGCTATTGAATATTTTGGAACTAATTTGACTGGGTGCTGTCGCTACCTATGGCAACAACAGCGCCCAGTCAAATTAGTTTCAACATATTAAGCAATATGCTTATTATATAGTAGAAACATTAAATTCGTACAACAACGCTTAGTCAACAAAATATTTATTAAATAGTAAAGACATACAATTCGTACAACAATGCATACTCCGTCTTGAGATATGCGCAGTGATATTAATCTGCGTCACTCATGTCGTCATAATGACGTCATTCATTATGATGTCATTCTCCACGTCACGTGTTTGATTATGACGTCATATGATGGATGGATACAGTGGAAAGGTCCATTGTCCGTATATATAATCGTGACAATTTCGCAGCATCACACACAATGGATCTGCACGTTAGTTTAGAATAGTGCCCCCCACCCCCCGCCCACCCATCCACTTCCATTCATTGTGATGGTCTTGACCAACTCAATGGGAATGTGGGTAGTGAGGACACAATTGTCAGTACATTGATTAATACAAAATCTTATAATTATGTACCAAAACGGTTTGTAATTTAACATTTCGGGGCCACTCTTATGTTACGGTTTCCTGCAATTGGTCTATCTAAAAATATGTGTAGATTTCAGATTTACAACTCTTTCTTATTTGCATATACATAGACAATCTTTCGGAATTTGCATGTCTTATGATGCGTCAACCTCCCAAAAAAGTATAAAATGTCCACATTGAATGCGAATATACTCTATCGTTGATGACTACATTGTTGACGACGACAACGACGACGACGATGACGACGAAAATCATTGCCTTGAGATTACATTTTCCCATATGAAAATTGCCTAGCACTTGTAGATAATTACCGATATAATGAATACAATTATTCTGAAGCCACGTGTTGATGTAATCGTGTTGATGTAATCGACGCAAAGATTGCAGTGTGTGCATTTGGCAATCAGAAGAAAACAATCATGAAAAAGATCCCAGATTCCTTGGAGACCAGAGACAGATTCTCGGCAGAATAGATGTAATAGATTATTTCATTCAAACCGACATCATTATCTGAGAGCTGCAAATGGCAGAACATGAAATATAATTATACTTGGATCAATATGAAAATGCCTATATTTAGAAAGCTGGCCTAATTAACCATACCGGTGATAGAAATTATGCCAGCGTTTTTCATTAAACGTTCATGTCGATGTTATGCGCTACAGCGACGACGACAACAACAACAACAACAACAACGACGACGACGACGACGACGACGACGACGACAATGTCACACTTTTTTACGTGTTAGAATCGATTTGAGGCAAGGAAACCTGAATTCCCAGAATTTAAATTTCAAACTAGATTTACAGGTAACCCGTTGGGTATTATGAAACTATTCCAACGGGGAGATGTTGCTGCATATGGCAGCAACCGCTGCCCGTCAAATTAGTTTCAAAATATTCAACATAATCTTTATTAAATTGTAAACATAATTAACACACCAAAGACATACAATTCGTACACTCTCATGACAGACGATTTTCGTGACGGGGCCGTGACATCACGTACGTGACATATTTGAGTATGACATAAGATTTATGAGTGACAGATCGGATAGCTGGTACAAACCCAGAAAAAAAATCTGGGTTTCTGTCATCATCGTCAGGCAAAATAAACGCTACATATAGAATACATTTTTATCCTATCATGTCTTCGTGAAACAAATAACATATCAACACCTGTATGCAGAGCCTGCGGGGAAGTTCTTTGTCCATTTGTGCCTTTGTCCATGTATTAATAGCCTGTAGGTAAACACAAATAGGCAGGTTTATAAATAGACGTCACTGTTATGCTCACACATTCATAACATCCAACAGGATCTTTCCAGTTTATCTATCCATCATATGACGTCATACTCAACTAAGTGACGTGTAGGATGACGTCATAATTAATTATGGCATGACTGACTCGATTTAGTCTGCCTATAACTCTTAATATTCCGACACGTTGTACGAATTGTATGTCTTTAACATTTAATAAACATCATGTTGAATATTTTGAAACCAATTTGCAACAGCACCCAGTTAAATTAGTTTAAAAATAGTTAACAGTTTACCTGTAAACTTTTCTAGTAATTGATAGTCAGGGAGTTCAGAGATCGATCGATCCCAACACCAGTGAGGTGTGGTAGAGCTTAGCTAGAGATGGGCGGGGCATAGCTAAAGCTGGAACGGTCCATTCCACTTATATTTTACCACAGGACCATATGCACTATGGATTAGGATTGCTGACCTCTGGATTTGATCTGGGTACTGTGAACAATATCATCATCATTGGGTTTTTTTCTTAACTTAAAGCATTATAATGGGTGGAACTGACGTATCAGATGTCTTAATCAACTACGTTACATCTTCCCTGACGTCACAATCAAAATGACGCTGGCACAGACATGGACACGTTCGTCATTAAAATGAATAGGCCATTGGCCAGAATGTAAACCAATCCCACCACACCTCGTGTGATTTTAACAGAGGGTGATTTTAGAAACATTATCCTATGTACTTTTTTAATAATTATTTAGTTGATAAAAACTATCTTGGTGGAATAAGACTCCATACTGCAATGAAATATGGTTCTGAATCTATAAGACAAATGCGAAATAAAGAAACGCGATTTGTTAAACTAGTAAAAATGAATCGCATTCTAATAACGACACCATCTAGAATCCTGATAAAATCAAATTTTTATAAAATTACAAACCGTTTGTACGAGTGAGCATAGGCAAAGGGTGTGAGCATGATAATAAGCCGTGTAAAATATCTTAATGTAGTATTTGAATGTTGTCATCCTACAGGTCGTATAATTATATGTTGATTAAGCATCGGCGTCAAGTAGTATATCCATCAAGCTAACTAGATCCGGGTCTTCCTAATTATTATTGTCCTCATTATCTATATACTATTCTAGTTATTCCACCAACCAGTCCACTACTTCTGTTGGCATTACATTGTCATCTGTCCACCAGGTTTCTATTTGCTATCCACTAACCATGTCCATCTGAGGTCGGTATATCAGGCATTGCATGATCTACCTTTGACCAAATTAGGACTTGATAGGCGGATCTTCTTATATGTATCCTCAATGAAGTTATTCATGGTGGGTTAGTACTTAGATCCACTCTATAATACACGGCCATACTCCTGATTTTGGGAAGCCTTTTGATGTCACAATTCGGGCTGCCATTATACATCACCCATTGGAACTGTTCTAACTTTTCAAACATACAGCCATCTACGTTGCGTGTGATTCCATGCTCATGAAAACGTCAAGCACTTCCAAATGATGACGCAGTGTCTTCTATTGCATCAGTTTCCCTCTGCGAACAAACGAACTCAGATCGCAACCCATTTCGGCATGGTACTGTTAAACAAATTCTCTCAGTAACCTCCAAAATGGTACCATGTACACCAATAAGGTGTCGCAGGCTCTCTACGTCTGTCTCAAAGAATACACGTTGTTTGAGACCATGCGTAAACCTGGTTAAAATATATTATCTAGATCGTCAAATGTGTTTGGTACATCTGTTTTTACTTGACATGGTGCATTTCCCTCTATGATATATGTCATACATTCTTGATTTTGTCGTTCCGCTTTGTTTGAATTTGCATTGATGGCATGCATCAGCTTTGACGTACCCGTCTCCGCAGACCAAGGACCACGTCCTAATGCATAGAAAAGTGCCTTCTACATACATACTGATATTGTGCTTTTGTGGACGCGGGTCAAACTGTCTGAAAACATTACGTTGTATTCCTTGATTTCATTTCGGAGCCACTTAGTTTTACAGTTTTCCTAACTGATACACACGTTTTCCACTTGACTCGTTTTAATTTGGATATGAAAGTTTTTGACCTCAATTAATCGGACACGTGATTTGTAAGCTTCTTTTCCCAGATTGTCAGCCGACAACAGATTATTCCCTTTTGGGGCTGGTGCTCCTGAAGAAAGTCGTAGAGTGCTACTTTGTTGTTGATTTTTTGATGAAGTTCATAATTATGTGGAATATCACTGATGTCCTTAGGTCATTGCGTGCCGTACATTTTAAACTATACCCAATTCAACTATATCTATTGTTTAATCAAGTTATTCTTGTGTCAGATGCGGAGTCATACTATGCCTGTAATAAGCCGCAAAATTTCAGCTGCAACCAATAATGCGATTTTGCATGACAATTAATCATTTGCTCCATTGAATGAAAAATGTGCATTAGAGCCATTCTACGTCAGATGTTCTTGTGCACCAGGGCGATATTGAGATAGATTCAATAACTTTATGATCTAAACGGTTGTATATCGGAGACAATGTTGGCGGTCCGAAGAACACAGCACAGAGTTTATCAAGACAAGCGATATGCAGATATAGATTATTCTCCTTGGTGGCTCTGAGAAACCGTAAGGTCAGCCAGATCTTGTCCATATTGAAATATTATGCTGTTTGGTCAAGCTTACACGAACATCAGTTATTGCAAGGTGCTACGTATTTCACACAACTGTCGCTAAATTTGTCATATGCTGGAGACATTGTCAAACGATGTCCTTTGCGAACGTAATGTTGAACACCTTCATTCGAACGACTATATCATTAACCATTTGTGAAAGCTACAATACTATTACACATAGCTAGTGTGTTACTTAACACACATGGTTCTATATCCTGCAGTCTATATGCAATGGAAGGCTGTTGTGTTCTGTGCATATGCTTATATAATACAATACAATGATGGTATACCTTTCTGAAGCCTCATGAACCATTATCCCGTGGCAATGTGAGTAGTGCCTGAACCAGATCACATTTTCTCGTTGAGGACAAAGTTATCACAACCCAGATGGGTTACAATATTTGTGTCACAGTGACTTGATGGTGAAATAATACTATTTATGTCTACAATACTATTACACATAGCTTTTTCTAAATTCAAGTACCCTTGAATATGTTACACAATGTCCAAATCGGTTTATGTGTGATACTAGTTCAGCTCTTTGGAACTCTATCAGTTGCCAAAATAAGATTTGTATGAAATAAACCGACATCGACCATTTATATTTGTCAGATGGTATCCGGTAGACAATCTTCATGATGTTAGCGTCAACATATTCTTTAATAGCACGTTAGCAGTCAGAACAGTGTACAGTTTCCCGATTTAAGCAACATAAAAAATTGATGCCCTTTTCACCCCTGCCGACCTGATTAATGAACCGATCTGCATTTATCATATAGGAAATAATTTTGAGTGGTCATATGTTAGTTCCCTGAACCGTTCCTTTAAGTAAAACTCGTTAAATATGTTCATGTAGATAGCAACTGCTTACATCAATTCAATACTTAATTACCGGTAGTACCGCTGCTAGCATGGGAAGAGTTGGCATTGGTCTGAGCACTGCAAAGTTTGAGCCAGATATCTAATTGGAAGCATTTTCATTTGACCATCAGCAAGTCCTCACTGACCAGGCTATGATTATTATAATTTACCATGCTCTCTCATAACTTGCTTTCATATAATAATCTGTGTAGAGGTTTCAAAGAAGGTGAGATAATTTGTCCACTACTACGGTTATCGAGCCAGTCATTCCTGTGGTAAATTGTCAAAAATAGTCTTCTCTTGGCCTGTAAATGGGCATTCACCAAGGCCACTGAATAGGCCGGTTTTGGCCGGACTTATAAAGAAAAGGTTAATAGAGCCTCATCTAAATGCAGGTTGCTGATACGCTGCTAAGCGAGGTAGATATTGTGAAAAGAGAGTAAGACAAAGAAAAGGGCCAGTGCGGAAGAGAGCGCGTATTGGACACAGCTATATACCAGAGCTCGAAAATTAGAAAAATATTGTTTTGCCCCAGGGTCAAGTAAGTACACCACTTAAATTCGGTTGCCAAACTGTACTTCCAGGTTGCCCCATTTCTGTAAATTCTATTGAAAATGTGTACTGTTGTAAGCTATACAGACTACAGAAGCCTTGTAAATATCAAGTCAATCATTATATTAACCCTTTATCCCTCATATCGACCAAAACAGCTTCTGCAGTACTTAGCCTTGAGAAATGTTAATTTGCAGACGAAGAGAAGACTATTTTTGAAAATTTACCACTGGAATGATAGGCTCGGTTAGCAGTCTTCTCTTTGTCTGCAAATAGACATTTTTAATGAGAAAATTGAAATTTCCTTGAAAAAATGTGTGTGTTTTGTGTGTGTTAAAGAATTTAGACTAAATAAAATAATTAGTCACCATGAGTACATATACAGGCCCTGAAAATAACACATTATCTAGGTTGTTCCCTCAGGGCAACCAATGTGTTAGAATTTGGCTGCCTTGCAGTAAAATGTTGTTGGCCCGGACCGCAGGAACGTTTCATGTTCATGGCCTGTATACGTATTGACTGCTCATCCCCCACCCCCACCCCACCCCATACATTCACTATAGTCTCACGACTGCGGGTGACATCAGTTCAGTAAAACATGTGTGCCCATGACCGGGTATCTAGACTTTATCGAGCAGGTAACCAGTTTACAGCTGACGACCTAACATTAAATTATCATAAGAATAGTCAATGTGATGTGTCGTTTCACGTTTTGAAAATAATCATGCCACAATATTACGATGTTGAAGTAGATTTTACAAGTATAGCAAAACAAGGAATAAATCCAATGACCAATAAAAATATGTTTTGCGATTGATAGGGTGAAAAAGTGTAGAGTTACTGTTTTCGTAAATATGATCACATGAAGATCATATTTGTTAAAGTTAGTAAAATGGAGGAACCCAGATTTTGTTTGCCCCACCCATCTTTAGCTAATCCCCACCCACACGTCAGCGGTGTTGGGATCGATCGATCCATGAACTCCCTGACTATCCATTTCTAGACTATACAGGTAAGCTGTTGAATATTTTGAAACTAATTAGATTAATGAGGTAATTGCTTATGACGTCATCCTGCACGTGACGTAGTTGATTATGACGTCATATGATTGCTGAACAAACTGGAATCCTCCATTGGGTTCGTTATTTTAATCTGATATTTTATTCCAATGACTAACACAATTATTAAGAAAATAGAATTTGGTAGCGTTATAATATATATATTTATATATTATTATAATATATATTTATATATTATTTATTTATATTATATCATTTTATAAAAATATCGTTCAAGATTATAAAACCGGAAATCTCTTTACTGCGTGACATGCGCGTTTTTACGAAAATTAATGATCTACGAAAACACACAATACTTTTTGCCGCCGTGAACAGTTTATAGACTATGGAGGATCAAGGAAGAAAAGGATGTAAGAAAACAGGAAGGTGCTGGCTTGTGGGCAAACCTGCCTCGCCAAATTACTATCTTTTAAGCACATATATGGACGCATACTGATGAAATGAATGAGCAGTTTTGCTGAATCAAATGTAAGCAATCCAGTTTATCCATCAATCACAAGACGTCATAATCAACTGCGTGGCGTGTAGGATGACGTCATAATCAATTACATCATGAATGACACCGAATGAATGGCGAGTTGTTTTTGTTGAGCTGTGTTGAAGGCAATGATCTAAGTTCAGTGCTGGGGTGCCCCTTGCCGCTCATTTGCTAAAAAAAAAGCTCGAAAGATCTCTTGCACTGAGGAGCAAAATCACAACACATAATCATTGCACTTGGTGAGTGCGTCAGTGGAAACAGAAGTTGAAACAAAAAATCAAAATATTGAAACAATTGACTGAAATGCGATTTAATTACATAATAAACTGCAGACAAACTAGAACACAGTCCCCCGAGTAGCTATTTTGAAATATAAGAGTGGGCACCCTAATACACCCTATTAGGGTGCACGCAGGCACGCATACATACACACATGCACGCACATTGATGATTACTGTATTCTGCGGCTGTAGTAGTAGAAACACCCTACAGCTGCAATCAGTCCTTCTTCGTTTTTGTCCACTGTGTCTTGTCCTCAGCCAAAATCCTTAGCTTCCTCATGTCCATTCTTGACTTGAGTGTACCTAATCCTGCTTTCTTGAGGTCACCTCGTAGCATGCTTAGCAGATTTATGCAATAACGTCCTCGCCTGGCTCTGTATTTGCTGGCTCCGAGTAAGGCGAATTCCAAGTCTCTCTGTGCTGGTGTGTCTTCTGACATCCTTAGCATATGGCCAAACATGGACCATCTTTCCTGGGCGACTTTTAAAGACAGCGGCGACGTATTACACATCTTGTATAGTGCATCGTTGGAAATTATGCTCTCTGGCCATCTGCGTCCAGTGATGGTGCGTAGGTGTTTGCGGTGGCAGGCGTCAAGTTTGTCTAGAGCTGCCTTTTGAGCTGCCCAGCTGTTACAGTTATACATCATCAAGGATACGCAGGTTGTATTGTATAAACGCAGTCTTTATACCAAGGGCATCTTTGATCCACAAATCCATAGCTTCCAGAAGGACTGGAAAGCTAAGTTCCCCATAATGCAGCGTGCAGCAATGTCAACAGTACTGCAAAGCAGTGAGCCCAAGATTTTACTTTTCCTCCATGCTTCGCCGCCACGGAGTGGATCGTCATTTTCTTTAGTTTCATGCTTTGTAGATAGATATATGTGGGTGAACTCTGTTTTTGGATTCATTCATAAAGAGATTCTCAATTTTTAGTTTGCTTGCAGCTATTGGGAGAAGTTCGTCAAGAGGTTTCTTTTCCTCATCTTTAAAGTCCACACTACTCAGTAAAATCTATATCATTATTTGTAATGAATTATTAATGGAGGGATCCAATTTGACACCGAAGTATATGAGGTCATACTCAATTACGTTATATGTAGACTGATGTTACAGTACATAGTGTAGTATTTATCCCCATAATGAACATGAACAACCCGTCAAGAACTGTATGCTTTATTATTTAATACACAAAATACGGTCTAATTTCTGGCACTAGTTTGACTGGGTGCTATTGCTGCCCGCAACCGTGCCAGGTCATGTTAGTTTCGAAATATTCAACAAATTACCTGAAGAGTTACCTCAAAATTGGGAATCTGGGAATTCCGCTTTTAAGGGATATAATTTGTTTCCAACACATGGGAAAAAGTGGGCGGAAATTGTTAATTTATTAATCCATTAATCTATTAATTAGATATTAATAATACATTACTATCATTTAATTATTTAATTATTTAATTATTTTGATCATCCGCTATCTTGATGTATATACTGTATCATATGTGTATATATATGGGAACCAAAGCTATAAGACTCGTGCCTTATCCTGCTACCAATTGAACAAAAACTAAATTCTGTTTAAACCAACCCCTGTCGGGGCAATGAATTGAAGATCAGTCTTTGTAATGATGGCAATAGTTATTCATAGATTATCACTCTCAAATTTGATTAAGATCCTTTAATTAATAACAGACGAGTAACGATTTTTAAATTTAAACTTAAAATCGGACTGCGTAATCATGCCAAGAGTTTCCCATAGAATTCTCCCCGTAAGGTTTATCGAGATGTGTCCATCAAGAATGGAGGAGTTGAGATTTGTATATTTAAGTGTAAGACGACCTTGTGAAAGCTAGCAGGGCAGTCAATCGACCTTTCCATTTTTAGCTATGCCCCGCCCACCACTAGCTAAGCTCCACCCACACCAGGCCGTGTTGGGATTGATCGATCCCCGAATGCCCTAGCTATCAATTTCGTGAAAATTATACAGGGAAGCTGTTGAATATTTTGCAACTAATTTGACTGGGTGCTGTTGCTGCCTATGGCAGCAACAGCGCCCAGTCAAATTAGTTTCAAAATATTCAACAGAATATTTATTAAATACTAAAAGCAAACAATTTGTACAACGACGCATAGACCGTCTTCAAATATGCGTTCGTGACGTACCTCTCGACGTCATTCATGACGCCATTCATTATGATGTCATTGTACACATCACGCAGTTCATTATGACGTGATATGATGGGTGGGTACTCTGGAAAGGTGAATTGAAGATCAGGCTCTGCAATGATGTAAACAGTTACCAATAGAATATCTCAAATTTCAATGAGATGCGTCCATCAATAATACTGGAGTAGAGATTGTACAATTTAAGGATGAGGCGTTCTACTTAATAATTGGAATCTGTAATGATGCCAACAGTTACCCATAGAACATCCCTCTCAAATATTAGCGAGATCTGTTCATCAACAATGGAGGATTAAGTATTTAAAATTTTTAGCCTGAGACACACCTATTAAAACCCATCCCGATATGGGATGATGTCGATAGTTACCCATAGAATATACGTCTCAAGTTTTATCGATATTCATTTATCAATAACAGAGGATTTGCGCTTTTAAAATTTAAGGGTAGGTAACTTTGATCCCTAAATGCCATTGATCTTGGTAGGGTCATTTCGAAACCATCAGCATTGTATCCAGCATGTCCAATATACTTATTAAAGTTTCGCTAAAACAAAGGAAAAGGCCATAAAACATCAAATCACAAATAAATAAGAAATTTAAAGATATTGGGTTTGGGATCGGGATATGGGTGGGTAGTTGAGACTAAAAATCATACTTCACTCAGTTTAAGATACTTAATCAGCTTGTATGGGTAAAGTGACGTAATTTATCCCCCAAAATGAAAATAGGTAAATTTGACGACTGATGGGTGCTCTACCCATGGGTATGTGACCCATGGCTTGATGATAGCATTAAAGAACATCACATTCTATCTTTAATTCTATTGAAAGGGAAGTCATTTCTGCTGAAAACAGAAATTTGCAATTTTGAGCCCCAGGGATGCCTTCCCACCTGGATGTGTGACCCAGGCATCACGTAAACATGAAAAGATGTCATCTAATATGTTTATTAAACTTCTCTGCTGAAGAGGAGTTCATTTTTCCAAGAAACGAAAACTGGTACATTTGATCCCAAACTCGTGCCCTTGCACTTGGGCATGTTCCCAAGAGATCAATCAACACCTTCAGGACTCTATTGGTACAGTGCTCCAGATAACGAACAGCCTTGTCTGATACCGCGGCTGAAACGAATAGGTGTGGACACAGAATTATTTATTTTCAATAAGCTTGAAATGCTGCTATAAAACGTATTAACACACCTTAGGAAGAAATCCCCAAAAACCAAACGCTTTCAGTGTATTTAACAAATACTCGTGGCTGACCCTGTCAAAAGTCTTTTCCTGGTCCAGAGACAGCACCAAGGGCTAAATACATGCAATTAACATAATCAATGACATCTATTACCAGTCTGATGTTATGAGAAATCTTCCATCCTGGAACACAGTAACTTTGATCAATGCGAACTAACTCTGTAAGCGCTTTTTCTAATGCTTCTATGAATAGATCAAATAGTCTCTTTGATTTAACCAACGCAGACAATGTCTTTGTTCAATGCTATAAATGCATGCTTCCCTATCTTATGTTCAGCTACCGTACAACGTGGGTGAAGTATAAAACGCAGCCAATATATAAATAACCTGTTTCATGGTACGGAAGATAACTGGCTTGAAAGACACATCATCTTGAAGCATCTAGCGCTATTTCATACGTCATCTGATTCAATTACTTGTGAATTTTAGTTGGTATTTCCGGTTATAGAAAAATAAGTTGTTTTTATGATGCACGTCAATGTAACGTCGTTATCTGCTATTTGCAAGAAATCATGAAAAAGACATCGGATAAATTCTTCAGAGAGCACATGCACTCGTAGTCGACTAACATAAGGCTAGTATATTAATTGTGTAATTACTAGCCCAAGCAGTGCCAGAATGTCTTCCGTCAATCATTTAAACTGTACTGATCAAACGCTTGATGACACATCATGCCAGATGGGACCACCTGTTATCATGGGCAGTAACGATCATGTACCACGTTTTCTATATAAGGAGTTTTCTATTGTATATCTTTCCATTGGTGTTATTATTAATTGTACTTTAATTTATTATATCATCGCTTCTAAGAGATACAAGTCTCCCTTGTTTACTTTCATTGCGAACCTCGCATTTGCAGATGGTCTTGCCTGTCTAGGATTTGTCGCAAGAGCAGCTATTATCTATCCTGTGATAACGTTGCCTAATGCTCCATTAATGTGCACATTGCTCCTTTTCATAGGCAATGTTGCGGGATCTGGAAGTGCTTATCACTTATTGTATTTCGCAATACTTCGGTACTATCAGTTATGCTATCCTTTGCATGCACGTGCCAGAGTTACGTGTGCTTTCGTCAATAAATCTTGTGCCTTCGTCTGGTTTTTAATGCTGATTTATATTGTTCCAATTGCGGTATATCAAGACGCCATACGTGTTCTATATGAAGGAGAAGTCGCGTATGAGTGTATATTCACAGGAAACGAATGGGTCATGTATTTATGCTTTCTAGTAGTAAGTACGGTTACCCCATGTATAGTAATTATATTCATGCATATTTTGAAGTACATCCAGATGCTATGTACAGCCAGAAAGCTAGACTCGCAACAGCGACGACAAAATACAGATGCTCGAGCCATTACTATCATCATCATCCTGTACTTGGTATGCTGGTTCCCGGCAAACGTTTACGCAACGGTCGTCAAACACCCGCCCGGGTATGGATTCAAACAAGACAAAATATATCTCATCCTAGAATACATCATATCATATAACAGCACTTTAAATCCAATTGTATACTGCATCGCGGCCAAAACTGTGAGAGATGATCTTAAGAAGTTCCTCTCGTGCAAGAAATAGGAATATATTGCCAATTTTAATATAACATGTATATATTATGTTGAATAATAGGAGTTGGTATTGACACTGGTGAGTAATAGATGTTACATACATATGTTATGCTTGTATTCAATAATGCTGTAACTCCATCACTTGAAATTCCAGTGTATCAATTTCAAGACAACTATGCAGGATAGATGTTGCATACATTGAAATTAAATTTAAATCCGCTCGCAGTACAACTAGTTCCAAAATTATGTTATTACATTGTAAAGAATTTGCCCAGTCTGTAAGGATGTAGAAGGTCAATATGAGACCAACAACTTATTGTTAAATGTGACTTCGTTTTTTAACAATGAAGATATATTCGGGTTGATATTCTCCTTATGTGGAATGTATATTAGGACTTACAAAACACAATTATAAAAGTACTGACGCTATTGTCACTGACGTATGCCAAATATTAATTAGCATAAAGTGTCATTTAAAAAGACATTTGCGCCTTGAATTGATTGATTTAAACAAATTTTATTGCACGAAAAGGTACAACATTTGGGATCGTGTACAAGTTCCTTCAACTTAGACAAATGGTTCCCGAACATAATTGCTACTGTTTCATGTGCCACAATATGATGAGGGAACGGAAGATAACCGGCTAGAAAGACCCACCTTCTTGAAGCATCTAACGCTATTTCTTACGTCATATGATGCAATATCTTACATTACCTGTGAATAAAGTATGTATATGAACTTTAGAGCATAAGCACAGTGGGAGGGGGGCATATAAGAAGTAGAAAATAAGAGAATACAAACGCCGCGAGAAAAAGGAGACGAGGAGAGAGAAAGAGAGATGAGGGGAGAGAGAGGGGATGGAGGGAGGCTGGAGGGAGAGAGGAAGAGAGAGAGGGAGAGAGAGAGAGAGAGAGAGAGAGAGAGAGATAAAGTGGCATTTTTAGGGCGTTAAGGTGCTGTTGACACAGAAGGGGTTAATTGATAGAAAAACAAGATGACTCTATAGTTAGCATTACTTCAAGACGACTTCTGATAATTTACCACTGAAATGACAGACCTACTAACTAAGCCAGTCATTCCAGTGATACATTTTCGAAAACAGTCTTTCCATTGTCTGCAAATAGACATTCACGTTAATGAGCAAATGTTTTGAGATTCTTGATATTCAGTAACCTAATCAGGTCAGGGAATGCCTCCTTGCAGATCCCAATGAATGTAGCAAACTCACCAATACTCCCGATTTTCACCACAGTCTATCTCTTACTCTCAAGTACCCTCCTAGCTTGTCTCAGTTCCACTTCTAGATATTCATTGTCAATACCATACTGTTCTGTCATTGTAGCGAGTTGTGCGTTATCCGGGAACTCGGAACCTTTAGGGTCAAATGACGATATAGGTCTTAGAAGTTCTCTGTTGGCAGAATCAAATCTTGTTCCCAATTCAGACGCGAGCTTCTCCATTACATAGGAATACAGGTTGGCACGATATTGGTCTTCATTAGTAGTCTGATCGCCATCATATCACGTTGACGTTTTGTGTCATTGTTTTGGTTTATGTTATGCAAATTAGTATTGTGGTGAAATGTACTAATCGGCCTCGTAGGGCGATAGGCGATAGATGGGAATGCCACTCTAAAGATGGTATGCAAGTGATCCATCCCGCTGTCGATTACGTGACATATAATTATGTTGTTTATTTCATAATGGTACGTCTCGACATTTCACTCGTGACTGTGTGAACTTGTTAGTTACGATGTCTCAGTCACATAGTATCATATTGGATGCTTATGCCCCTACAGACATACACGCACGACAAACAGATATTCTTATATCATATCTGCTTATTTTACAGTTGTTCAAAAACAAAAACTCAAATTTCAATTGGTGATGGTGCACCCAGTTGGGGCACGTGGGGCACATGTCTCAGCTAGGGGCTGGGTGGGGCACCGTGCCTCCTCCCTGTGTACTCCAATAGCTACGCCACTGCCCATCATACCCACCATATACCACTCGTGATCTACGCCCACGTCGGTCCATGTGGCCGACACGCATACAGTAGGCTATTGCTCTATTAGAATAACATGTACACACATGGGATGAGTGAAAATGTATACAACTGGTACGTTTACATAAATTCTTAAACCAA
>CM067373.1:176683454-176763454 GCA_034401795.1 Chaetoderma sp. LZ-2023a | reverse complement strand
GGATACGCATCTCGCCCGTCACCAGGTCCTATGGAACTAACCGTGTAACCTGTCATTAGGTTTAAATACAAGTTGCCCAGTTTTGCACTGTGTTGCGGGAGGATTGTTCAGCAAATAAAATAATAATTAAAATATGTTTGCGCAGTGCTTTCCTGCATTGGCAGAAGTGCTAACTACCAAGTATCCGAGTATACAGGGGGAATGTATGTGATACCACACCCTGCCCAACAGTTTCCCAGGGTCGGATCAGCCCATGGTGTGGCTAGGGACATCCAAACAATTAAGAAGCCACAAGGCTTAGTGGAACATGAAGAGAGACAATATCTTAGAGATATGAATCTTGCCGGAGTGCGGGGCTAAATTATCGCAACTACCAGGAAAGTGGCGTATACTACAGATTTCCTAATGAAGAAATTGTCTCTAATCATATTAAACCTATCCTATCGAGCTGAATTGAAAAGGTTTTAATCAGTAGCATGCCAGCCTAAACAGAGTTATAGCACGGATCGAACTCAGGACTGTAAGCACAATATAGAATGTCTAACGAGTAGTCAGTAAGAGATACAATAGCATTACTGCTGTGAAGAAAGTTCCCTTACACCGATGGTATGGATGGAAGTTGACAACAACCCGATCACAAGCGGGGGTTGTTAGATGCAGATGAAGATACAAAACCTAAGCTTAACGGTGTGGGGTACGTCAGCCAGCTCTGAAGATATACCGGGCAGAGTTTACTTGCTGCGGTCGAAAAGTCTAGATGAACCTGCACAACATCAGTGTGGGGACGGTTAAATAGCCAATTTTTGGCATGGCCGGCAGATCCGGCGTGTTATCCACCAAAGAACATCCCTGCTTCTACATCTGTAGAATCAGATTTTCAGGCCGTATAGGCCTCACCGCAAGTTCGTGTTCTGAAGTAGCTCTTGATATTCGTGAACAATAACTAGAATGTTCCAAATTGCTCTCGCAAGACGGGAGTTACAAAATTGTTTTAGTGCGATGAGTTGGATAACTGCTAGCTATGGGAGAAAAACTGGCAGAAAGCGAAGTAATATGCGTAATGCCTGTCATGCTGATAGTAGCTGTCACAGGTCCAACCTGTTCGGCCCCTGGCTGAGGATGCTCTCGATCTCTGGATCGCATCTCCTTTTATACTATTCGTGACGTCACAGGCGCAGGCTCCAACCAATCATCGTTCGAGCAACATACAATCAGTGCGTAGCTGATAATAACGCAGTCGAATGTTCTAGAACATTCTAGAAGTTCTGCGTCTACGTGGGTATGACGTCACAGGAATATTTTGAAGATAATCAAGAGGTGTGTTCCGTGGATAACTCAGCCATTTCTTAACCGATTATGAAATGGTTTACAGATTTGGAAAGCCCGTCGAATTTTGGTCTTGAGTAATGCCAGAGTCGGCGGGAACAGGTAATTAAAACGGATTACATGGTACCGTCTCGCTACACTAAAAGCGTCATCCTATCTTAGTCGTAAACTACGCACTATGCGCTTTAACGAACTTAGTCGTTTTTATAACGCAGTCATGCTCGTAGGCCCATATACGCTTATGGCTCTACCCAGGGGGGGGGGGGCGTGTTCAGCGAACGAATCCAGGACGGGCGGTGCATACCCAGCTTGGCTGGTACGGCCGGTACCTGCCCGGTCGATCCGAACAGCACCCCCCCCCCCCTAGTTTGACATCCATGGCAAACGATTGCGCATTGCGGATCGATGCATGGATGTATGCTAGGTGGGAATTATAGACTTCCCGGGTAGGTGCATGGCCGTAGAGAAGTAGTGACGCAATAGACACGTATTCAAGAGACAGAGCACATAGAGGTGCCAAAGAGGAGAGGGGAGGCATACTTTTAGTTTTCAATTTTTTACCTGGAATTATTTTTCCAGGCCTCTTCTTTTTTTTGTTTTGTTTTAATATTTTTGTGCGTACTGCAACTTTATTTAGTAGATGATCCTAAACAATAGATCGCATGGGTGTTCTCTTTGGGTGCGGAAAATAATTTTCTCCACAGAGAACACCCAAGCTCCAACGTACCACAATTTTAGTTTAAATATATAATAATATAATATATATATATATATATATATATATATGTATATATAAAATATAAAATTTCCATGTAGCATACCCTTATGGGGTATCTCGTAGATTACTTCTGAATTACTTGCACACCTCTGGTAAATAAAGGGGTACGCAACACGTATCTCTGATTAAAAATATATTTGTGGCCCGTTATAGCCGGTCCGCAACGGGCAGCTCTCGCTGACCCCGTAGCCATCTAAGACAGGAAGAAAAATAATAAGAAAAATAGAACATAATAATAATAACTCAATAGTTTATCACGCAGCCGCAGCGTAGCTGAGACTGCATGATGGGATTATGACATTATTGCACTGCAGGATGTTGTATTCTTTACGTCGCACACGACGTTCTTACAACACCAGAGTCTGCAGTGCTCATTTCGTGTGGGACACAGCTGGGCACCGAAGTGCGCGGCTGTGTCGGATGACCGTAGCCATCCTAGGGACGGGCTTCAATTGATCTAACATATATAATAAAAAGAAAAGTATTTTAAAAATAAAGTAATAATTAATATACTTCCATGAATCGCACCACTGATGTTCTGCTGTATCACAAATGATCACACCTCTGATGCGAAATTTCCCCACTGAGTCTGGGTCCCGCGATTGATGGTGGTTTGTAGTGGTGGATGCACTATCATTGCTGAGATGCGTTCATTATCACTGGCACTGTTGGAAATGTCTGAAGTGATGGTGGCGGAAATATAAGCGTCTATAATGTCTCTCACAGTTACTGCCGGTGCTAAAATATCTGTCTGTAAGGCAGTGGTGGTGCTAGTGGTTGTTAACGTGGTTGATGCTGTAGTCGGTGTGGTCGTCATGGTGGCTGCAGTGGCTGTCGTGGTGATGGCGGTGAGCTGAATCGTAGGCAATGATGTGGAAGCGGATACGGAAGGAGATGACATCTTCCGAGACTTAGCATATTTCAACAGACGATTTGCGGTAACATTGGGCACGGACTGAATGTCCTGCAAGTGGGCGATACGTCTCTTTCCCACGTATGGTCATTCTGGCGTGGTTCTCTTCCTGATGGCTGGGTCAGAAAGGCTAGGAGGCGGATGTGGGATAACACAAGTCGGAGTAATGCTAATCGATGCAGGCCATGACGGTCCCGGTCCCTCGTCTATGGTCAGTTCCGGAGGAGATGGTGATTGCGGGTAACTTGGAATTTCCCTTCCCGCAGGTGTTGTGATGACTACCTTTATCGGCTCACTGGCTGAAATTGCTTCAAACAGTATGGGTGCGGGTGTAGTGACGGTAGTTTGATGGCAGATTACTGAGGCGGGTGCTGCCAGACTGGATTCTGCAGAAGAATTTCGCTTCTTACTCCGCTTCAGGACTGGTGTAGATGTGGTGACTGGTAGTAGCGTAGCGCTCCCCGATGTGGCTGCAGGCAGGATTTCATGTCTTGCTGTCGGTACATTGCTCATGGTAGCCACGGGAGGACACTGACTAACGGGATATCTACGAGTAGTGTTCTTTGTGTGGGCCATCTTCTCGGTCGGGAGAACTTTGACTGGAAACCGAGATTCGAAACGCGTGGCTAAAACAGCACGATCCTCGTTTTCTTCCCCGGGCACTAACATCACTTCTAACACATGGTGACGATAACGGAGCGCATGGGTCACTCCGTAGCGAGTAGCAGTGTAAAGATACTGACACGTCACACAGAAGGCTGACTGGAGGAGATGATCCTTATTAACATGAAGTGTGCAGTTGGATTGTCTCGTAAAAGTTCTGGTACAGGGTTCTCAGCCAGCTAATAACGAGCTGCTCGGGAATCATTTTGGAACTGGTACCGATTCCTCTTCAGATGAATCCGATAACGCTAAATCTTCGAGGAGTGACATCTCGTTCCCACATGGTAGGTGGCTGCGGGAATCTTATTCAAAACTGAATGCCCTATCTCTTGATTTTGTTAACTTTCCAGGCCAAGTATAATAATGAACTAATAATAAAACAGCACAATTTGGTTTTCGACACGAAAGAATCCTAATGCTATCTGTTCTTCCCTGGTGTCGAGTTTTGACGGGAAGACAAAGTTTCAGAGCGTGCTTCCTCATTTTATACTATTTGGTGACGTCATAGGCGGCGGATGACTACACCTGGAAGTTTTAACAGGTGATTCGGTCAGCCCTATATGGAAAGGTTCCTCTTTCCCACTCTAAACGTCTAGGGATTACTTCTTCCCGTATAAAGGGAGTACATTTAATTATAGGAGGAATGGCTCGTTAACTTTGTCCTAATTTCACGCATATAACAGCCTTTGATCAACATAAAAACGTGGTACTACTTTTTCTTTGAGGAGCCTCACCTTTTATTTAGCATGAGGCGGTTTTTCAGATTGGATGCTTATAAACTTGCCTGTTTTAATTTTAGGCTGGAGCGCCCGATGGGGTGTGTGGGAGCCTGATGACGTCAGTGGCAATTAACCTGACTCACCCTCGCCACTCCTCCATCATGCTGTGGTAGTCGCGTATTTGGGCGGCTCTTGTGTTTAAAGCATTTGATCCAATTTACTGGAAATAGAAGTAAATGTCACGTAGCTCTAAAAAGCACGTGGTTGATCGGAAACATATGTGCTGTTTATGGCGACGGCCAAAATGCTGTTGCTGAGGTGTAGTCTGTTGTAGATGCGAGATATAGAAATATATATATATGTTATATCATGAATCTTTATAATATAATGTCCCCTATTTGCGCGAGTTCTTAAACATGCGTCTTGGTATATGTCTGTAATAGGTAGTTCTCAGTCCGTGTTGATTATGGACTGGAACGCAGGGAAGAGAATTTTTGAAATTTTCCTTGTAATTATACTGTTAGATTTTTTATGCCGCTTTACCGGCCCGTGCGCTAATGATTTGTAGCACGGTAGAGCAGTTGTGTTCTTAATAAAAAATTTAACAGTAAAGTGGTAAGTAATTTGATGTGTGGTTTAAACAGATCTATTCAGGCGGTAGATCAACGTTACGGATCCCGTCAAGATAGCTATGTTTTCCGAGCGGGAGGGCTGCCAAGCATTCTCCTCAATGGGTAGAACTAGCTCTGTCCCGGCATAGACCAGACACATTAATACCATTTAATAATGGTTAAACTACAGTACAACTCCGAGGTGGGCGCGACAGTTATTACAATCGTTTGGAAATTGTGAATACAGTCAACCTGAGTGACGATGTTTCTGACATGTTGGTGATTTGAATCTGATATGCGTGGCTGGTTATCTGTGGATGATACTTGCGCTGTGGTGAAGGTGACGTTTTCATGGCTGCCAGGTGCGGGAGGGGGGAGGGAAAGGTGGCGTGATTGTCAACTTTATCGAACCTTGCAGGTATTTCACTCTGTAATGGCCGAGCTCATGGGCGGGACAGAGTTACTTTAGAGCGCAGATGACCTGTCGGATGCTGTCGTAACTTTGATCAATCCATTATCGAATTCAACTTTTCGGTAGTAAAATCCTACTCGTGACTGACGACAATGCGGGCATCTTGTTCTCTTAATAATGTTGACTGTTATTATATGTAGATGAAGTATGTAGACTTTGGCTGTTTCGTACGACGTCGGGAAAAATGGAGGGGGAGGAATGTTGGACAAACGTTCCTCCCTTGACGCTTACTGTAGATGGCTGTAGTGCATTCCTTATATCCATATGATAAGAAGGTGTGTGCGGGAGAGTTGTTGGCTGTTGTCTGTTGATGATAATGTTGCTGTCGGGATGTCCGGGCTGCTGTATGATGCCAATGTTATAAGTGAAGTGGGCGTATTCCAGTTTTCCATGCTGGTGAATGCAAAGTCTGTTGTTATTGAGGGAGGTGGGGGTTGCGGGAGATATTATTTCTCCCGTATCTTGTGCGGGAGGAACTGATGTGGGAAATTTTATGTCTCTATCGGGAATTAATTAATACCGGTAGGTGCTGCTAAATGATGTTGTTGCCGATGTTGAATGTCTCTGTTATGCTGAGTATAACCGAGTAGGTATGTGATGTACGCGCAATGATCAATTGACGTATCCAGCCTTGAGAGCAGGTGTGTTCTGTATGTTATGACGTTCTGTCTGTGATGTGATGTCCTGACTGCTCACGGGGAAGTATGGCAGGCCGATTGGATGGGGTGGCCTTTGTACATGGGGATGTGGTCATCTCCCATTACATGATGGAAGAGAAAGACCTGTCCAAGTTAGGGCACATAATCCGGGACAGAGTCAAGATGCACACTGACGATTCCCGAGCCGAGCTAACACAGTACTGGGTGCCAATGAAGGTCGTCTTGGCATGGGCCGCAGCCCAGCTGGACCATACCATGGAGGCAATGCCCGCTAGACACATCGCAGCTAAGGCCCTAGTGTAGATCATACTTTGACGTCATTTTAGCTGAGAGGCCCTGCGCAGATCATACCAGACAGGTCATCCACCCCACGGGTACCTGGGCGCCAGACTGCCCCACCCGTCTGGCAAGTGACAGGTATCACACACATACACTCCTGCTTCCCAAATAATCACTTTTCATGACCTCTGAGCACAGGAGACATGACTCGCAATACGAATGCTTGCCATGGCCTGACTGTACATTGAGCCATCTTGACCACTCATAACTAGGAACAGGTTCATGAACTGACATGATCGAGATGACCGGCCGGCGACCCAGTCGATAGCGATCACCATCTGAGCTCACGCTCAAGGGCATCCAACAGTCTGATCCGTATCTATCTGCCAACAGAATACGAACTTTGACCGTTTTCCCCGGATTTGCCTGCAGGCCATCCCTAGCAAACTCAGGGGACTTCTAGTTCACTAGAGATGTCCTCGGTGTGGACGGTAATCCACATACCACGCATGTCCACTTACTGAGATAGGATGAACCCAAGCCTCAGCAGCCCAAACATGACGCCGACTAGACGGTACCACAGTAGGATGTTAATTCATCCTTCGTTTGACACGGAGGCCTTCAGTATCTCCTCTGCACTATAATCCCCATTCTTTACATGTCCCCAGACCCTCGTGGCCCCACTGCCGCCTGTTATCATGAACCTTTGAGGAGCCTATCCCTCTTGGCCCGCAATTTTGGGGATTGGTCGGGTACACCTTGTTGTACGGTTTTGTGGTTCTAGACACGCTAAGGCTTCATCCAGCCTCTTCACTTCCATGCTATTCACCATAGATTCCACCCCACAGGAAGCAGGGCTTGGGTCAGCCTCAGCTTCCGTTTGTGGTAACTCTATGATGGGGGGGCCATATCATGAAGTGGGTGGGAATGGGAAGAGATCGGAGGAACAACTTTTCCATCCAGTCCCTTGGACAAAAAAAACACAAAATTCTTCAGATACGACTTCCCAGATCGAGTAGACCCGCGCTGAGGAGGGCAAGGGCGAGTACGTATATCGTCATCGTCGTCAGTGTTAGCCGCTTGTTCACCCACATTCTGGCTTGGTAGAAGTGGGGATGAACTGGTACCGCGGTGCTCTGCGCTAACCATAGGAATACTAATTTCCGTAAAAATATCTGTCTGGGTACCGGTGTCACGAGAAACGCCCAGTCCGAGCCCTGGTGCTGGGTCATCACTGACACAAGGTTTAAGCCGATCGAAGTGGATGACTGAGGTCAGGCCATCTGAAGCACGGATATGCTAGGTCACATCCGATGTCTTACCTACTACCACATAGGGGGGGGGGCCTTTCCACTGGTAACTCAGTTTACTTGGCACATTTGCAGACCATCGTGAATCGTGTACCCAAACCATCTTTCCTGCGTCATACGGGTCTCCATGCACCCTCCGGTCATGCCACGTCTTTTGCCGCCGGTGTGCTGTGGATAATGTTTCTCGCACTAACTCATGGGCTTGTTCTATCCTCTGCCGCAAGAGTTCAACATAGAGAGATGGTGAATTTTTCTCTCCTGGTATCCGAGGCATGGCCAGATCCAGGGGTAAGGCTAATTCACGGCCTAACATTAACCAAGCAGGGCTATAACCTGTGCTGGAATCGACTGAAGTGCGGTAAGCCATGAATTCATATGGGAGCCGTAGGTCCCAATCTCTACAATCAAGGCGTGTTTCCTTAGTAAGCATCACCGCGAGAGTTCTGTTGAATCTCTCTACCATCCCGTCACTCCGGGGGTGGTATGGAGTCGTCCTTGTTTTGACGATATGGAACAATTTGCAGAGCTCTGATATGAGCCGGCTCTCAAAATTACTTCCTTGATCGGAGTGCAACTCATACAGCATACCAAATTGGCAGACCACATTGCTTGCTAGGACCTCCACTACGATGGATGCCTCTTGGTCTGGCAAAGCAAATGCTTCTACCCACTTCGTAAAATAATCCTGTAATGTGAGGATGTATTTATTTCCATTATCCGTCGTATTCAAGGGTCTGAGCACGTCGATAGCCACTCACTCCCACAGTGCCTCAACAATATTAATTTGAGATGGTGCCATGTGGTGTTGGCCAACAGCGCATCTTTGGCATGGGATACATTTGGCAACCCATGCCTTGACACTATCACGAATCCCGATCCAGTGGAATCTCAATTTGATATGGGCAACAGTCCTTTCCACGGCCAGATGTCCGGCGTTATCATGCAGTTGTTTTAATATAAGTTCATGATAACTTTCCGGGACTACCAGACAGTCCTTAATATACAGATCGTTATTTATTAATCAACATTCTTCGAACCGTTGGTAATAATATTTTGCCATGGTTGAAAGTGGTGTTACCGATTCTTTAGGAGGACGCACCCCTCCTGGATCTACGCATATATATTTCGTGTCTGTACGTCTGTTGTTTGGTGGTTTTGCGATTTTCCCTGGATTCCACTCTGCGCATCTCAATTCGGGGAACTCCAGAGGTGGCTGTGTTGACTTGTCACGGTGTCGGCCTCTTTGTGTTCAGTTTCCGCGCCCATTCTACTGAGGGCATCAGCATTCCCAAGCAATTTGCTGGGACAGTGAACAACGTTGAAGTTATAGGCCTGCAGGCATTCCTGCCATCTCGCTACCTGGCCATCCAGATTTGTCAAATTCCTGAGCCATTGTAGTGAGGCATGGTCTGTATGGAGTGTAAAAGGGCGCCCGTACAGAAAGTGTTTATAATACTTGATGAAGTGTACTGCCGCTAATAGTTCTCTCTTGGCGGTTGTGTATCTTCTCTCCATTTTAATCAGAGTACGCGAACCATAACCCAATACCTGCTCTGTTCCATCTTCTGTGACGTGAGATAGAACCGCGCCGATAGCGTAAACTGATGCGTCAGTGTCTAAGATGAAATCGAGGTTTGGATTAGGATGAGCAAGAATCGGGGCGGTCGTCAAGAGTTCCTTCAACGCCCTGAAGGAGCCTTCACACTCACTCGTCCACTTGAATGGTCGATCTGTTTCGGTGATCTTGTAGAGGGGTGAAGCAATCTCGCTGAAATGTCGGATGTAACGGCGATAGTACTGGCATAAGCCAAGAAAACTCCATGTCTTGGTGACTGAAGAGGGTGTGGACCACTCCGGTACTGCCTTAGTTTTGATGGCTGAGTAGCCACTCCATCACCGGATATGACGTGTCCCAGGAACTCAATGCTCTGTCTAAAGAGATGACATTTCTTTGGTTTGAGTTTCAAATTGGCCGTGCAGAATCTAGAGAGCATGGTGTCCAAATTGATTAAGGTTTGCTCAAACTATTACGTCATCAATGTAACAAAGACAGATTTCCCATTGCAGGGTAGTTAATACCTGCTCAATGAGTCATTCAAAAATTCCGGGAGCGTTGCACAAACTATAGGGCATTTTGCGGAATTGGAAAAGGCCATGCCTATAAACGAATGTGGTCTTTTCCATGTCAGCTTCATCCATGACTTCTTGCCAGTAACTGCTAGCTAAGTCAAGGGTACAAAACCACTTGGCTCTGGACAAGGAATCCAAGGCCTGATCTATCCGAGGTAACGGATAAGCATCCTTGATGCTAAGATCATTAAGGCGGTGGTAGTCTATACAAAACCGCAAGGTTCCGTCCGTTTTGCCTGCTGGTACTATTGGGCTAGCCCATGGAGATGCTGAGCGTTCAATAATACCGGTCCGCAACATGTCGTTCACTTGTTGGTGTGCTTCTGCTTCCTTATGAATGGGAAGACGTCGTACTGGTTGACGTACGGGGCGATTATTGCCTGTGTCGATGGAGTGTCATACAAGATGAGTCTCTCCGAGATCCATGTCTCTGGAGGAAAAACTATCGCGATATTTGTGTAGTAATTTCCGAATTTCATGTTTCTGTGATTGCTGTAATCCAACTGTGGCACGTAGATATAAATCATGTAAATGTTCGGGTAGATCATCAGTCATATGCGGTGGTGTGTCAACAGGTGTAGGTGATTCCAATGAGATTATGTCCACTAAATTGCCGCAGCATACCCCTGGTTCCAGAGTGATGGGGTCTGTGGTACCATTGAACACTCTAAAAGGTATATTTTCCTTATTAGTAGTGTCTACTATCATGCAAGGACTTGCGCCTTGTGAGGCGATCTTGTAATCAGGATCGGGTTCCAGCATGGCGATGTGTGTGTTGCTTCCTAACTGTGGTGGGGTGGTCCATAAGATTTGTTCCTCTCCCGGCTCAACCGTGACTGTACTGGATAATATTACGGCACATGTGTCATATAATGACGATGCCGGTCCATGAGGTATTCATCGGCCGTGTATGTCGAGTTCCTGTTGTCTGCAATGTATGATGGCTTCGCTGGCACTGAGGAAATCAGAGCCAAGGAGGGCATCGTTGTGAATAGAGGCGATGACAACTCACTGTATGAATTGCATCTCCTCTATTTGGATGACTAAGTTGCCTACACCGGCTACGGGCACATCAGCGTCCGTAGCCGTCTGTAGGTAAATGTTTGTAGGTTTAAGTGGAGGCTTCTTATGAGGTGGCATGCTCTCATATTAGCACTTGTTAAATACAGTGATTGAAGCACCAGTGTCGACGGTGGCACTGGTAGAAACTCCACTAAACAGACAGGCACATTTGTATATTACTTTGCGGTGTACCTGTGGAAGAGTTTCCAATGACGCCATCTGTGACAAAGGTGTCAGAGCGGAATCACTCTGTATGTACTCTGACTGTTTCTGAATTGCTTCTTTTAATGTGGTGGATGGCTGAGTGGGGAATGGGCCAGTTCATCCTCGCTGCTGCTGTGAGGGCAGCGGTGAAGGCAGAGCTGGGGGTAGCAATGATGATGGAGATGTTGCTGTTTCAGTGTATGCTGTATTTGTGTAGACAGCGGTGCGTACAGGATGATGGATACGCTCCACGTGCACAAGCCATTTCTTGCAATGCTTCATTGGATGTTTTGGTGAAGCACAGAAGAAACGGTGATGCCACCAGGGACGAGTTTTTCCCTATCTACATCGGTGCTTGTGAATCCATGAGGCAGAGTAAACCGTTTCGCCCAAGTCGCTGCTGTCTGTGGATGCAGGAGATGATGTTGGGTGGGGCGGTATTTTGCATACCACCAAAGGATACCGAGAATTCAGTGTCTTGGTGGTGGAACGTGGTGCTTGCAAAAACGTTGTTTCAGCGGAGGTGCTACAACCTACCACTGCCGTTTTACAAAGGAAAAAAGGCTTGTTATGGACGGAGATAGAGGGGGATGGCGATGCTGCGGATGTGGGAGGCATCGTAGGCATCGACATATGTGAAGCCGTGCGTTTTGTTGTAGGTGTAAAAGCTGAATTTGGTTGGTAATAGTTGGCGACCGAACATTGTTGTATGAAGGCCGCAGTTGAGCCGGGAAGCGAATATGGGCACTGAGGTGGCTCCGGCTTCTCCGGTTGTGGTGTGTTGCGGTCACGGGCAGGCATTGTAGAAGGAGGTCAGTTAAGACACTGCTCCCTCCAATGGCCTGGCTGACCGCATCTGTAACAGGTGTTTGGTGGTGGTGTGGTGCTGGTGGTGTTTGTTGTCCTAAAATGAGTGGTGGCGAGATTTGTGCTGAGTGTTGTGACTAAATTAGTTAGAGTTGAGATCTGCTTATTGATCTCATCTATACGTTCTTTCATGTTGCCATTGTTATTGTTGCACTGGTTCCCACGCCTGGGGGCCCGGTTATAGCTCCCTCTGCGGGCACGCCCCCTTCCTTCAGGTGCTTGATTCTGATTGGAATTCTGTACAGCTGGTTGTGGTGATGTTTGTGCGGCTGGTGTTGACGATCTGGGGGGAGCACTAGTGGCGACAACGGCACCTTCTATCTCGTTGATAGGTTGGAGTTGGCATTGGCTACTCTTTTCCCACTCCAGAAAGTTTTCTATATGGACGGCGGTTGCCATTAATTGGGCCAAACTACCGTGGTCATCAAGAAATAACAATTCCTTCAGGGCGGGTTCACCACTCAATGCATCGATGAAAGTGTCAAGATGCAGATGGATTATGCCTTCTGTGTTGGTGCTCGGATATGCGTGGGTGACTAGTCTTCGGATTCGACTAGCCAAATCTGGAAGAGTTTCTCCCACGCAATGTCAGAGATTTTTGAGTTGAAGACGACTTGTTTCTCTGAGAGCTGTGTCGGCAAATCGCTCCGTCAATGCTCGTTCCAATTGAGTGTAGGTGGGTGTGTAGTCAGTCCCAAGATCCGCAAGAACTTGAAGGGCTTTTCCGGAAAGCTTTGCAGTGAGATATTCACCCATTTGCTGATCGTTCCAGTGGTTAGTCCGACTTATTATCTCAAACTGTATTTTGTAGTTGGTCCAGTCATTTCCCCCGCTAAATTCGGCAGGGAAGATGACTCGGACAAGACCGCGGGAAGAATGAAGTGGTTGAAATCCGGGTGGTGTGGGTATCTGTGAGACTGACAAGCAATGTGAGGCTTGTCGTTGCGCAGGTGGAGGTGGTGGTGCTGGTGTTTCCCGTCGATGCTGATGACGAGGAGCGAGAACACGCATACTCCAATTTAATGAGCCCTGCCCGGAAGTAGAACCATAGACCGGCATGGGTCTATGGACAGGAGGCGGAATACTGTGAAGATTACGAGGACGTTCTCCCCGAGGTGAGGACTGATATTCACCATAGAGCGGTTGTGCAGTTGGCTGATGGTCGTGATGTGTAGCATGACTGATGTATTGGCAAAAAGGTGGTGCCGATTCCTCCCGAGAATGCTGCAGTGTTCCCCTTGAGCATAGCGTTGCGCTAGTAGGGGGCGGTGCGGGAGGTTGTCTGTAATGTGGATTGTCACCCGGCCATATGGTCTCCGTGGATGACATGGGCAAACGATAATAGTAACTACTACTGCTGCTGCTGCTGCTGCTGCTGCTGCTGCTGCTGCTGCTGCTGCTGCTGCTACAACAACTACTACTACTACTACTACTACTACTACTACTACTACTACTACTACTACTACGACTTGCCTTTAAAGTTACACATTGTTATTATAAAATAATTCCAATGGACAAAAAGAAATTAGTGCCGCGACTAGTCAACCTACTACTTGTAGGCACCACGCTAAGAGTACGAGTTAAGTCAGTGAAGTCTGTAGAACATGAGACATCAGTCAGATCACCACATGGAGATGGTCTATCGCCTGTGCTTTTCACCTGTTACCTTGCTACCTTGCTGCTGCTTTGCCATCTGTGGAGGACAAGACGATCTCCAAAGCTCCACCCCAGTGTCCATACCGGGTATGCCGCTTGAGATGGCAAATGCCGACGACGTCCAAACTAAAAATTGAGAATCACTTAATGAATGAATCCAAATCAGAGTTCACCCAGATATACCCATCGACAAAGTATGAAACTAAAGAAAATGACGATCCACTTCATGGCAGAGAACCATGGAGGAAAACCAAACTCCTAGTGCAGTACAGCTGGCATTGTAGCGCGCTGGGTCGTGAGAAACATAGCTTACCAGTCTTGCTGGAAGCTATACATTCGTAGTTCAAAAACTGTACGATTAAACAACGCAAACTGCGTATACTTGTTGCGGTATAACTGTAGCGCTGAGCAGCTCTAAGGCCAGTTTTAGACAAATTGCTGTACGAATTATCTGCCTTTGCTGTTTAATAAACATTCTGACTAATGTGACTGGGTGATGTTGCAGCCTAACAGCACACAGTCAAATCAGTTTCAAAATATTCAACCGCTTACCTGTATAGTTTTCTGGAAATTGAGAGTCAGCGCGTGCTGGGATCGATTGATCCCAATACGGGCAAAGCGTATGTGGAGCTTAGCTAGAGATGGGTGGGGCATAGCTAAAGCTGGATTTCTCTATTAACACTGGCGCCTTCACTTAGTCAATGGGACCAGTTTAACAGAGAACCGATCTTTACAGCCATCCAATGCAAATTTACTTTGTACATATGAGCCTGAAATTTATCATCAATACTGTTACTGAAATGTTAAAGAAAATATCAGCTTATCTTATAATACCTTTACTGGTAGAATTTGGCACTCGTACTCTATGCCTTACACGTTAACTTTTCAGCATACCTACAAAGAAAGATATTCAGGCTTTAGTAGCTAAATGTTGATACATTTCTACAGCCTATGATGGCTGTCATGATTTACTTTTCAACCAATCAGAAAGAAACTAGCGTGCCTGCCTCGGTATGCGCAGTCAATCATAGAGGCGCCAGGTATTGTTTGACAATACAGTATAAACGCAATCATACACGTAGGCTGCTGAATATTTTGAAACTAATTTGACTGGAAGTCTAGTCAAATTAATTTCAAAATATTCAACTAGATGAATAGTACATAATAAAGAATGTAATGCATCGATACCTACATATGACATCACATACTATCGCTTGAGGAGACAAAACGGTGGTGATCACTGGTCAAGATTGACGCGATATTACGAAGCAGATAATTCACCTTTCCAGAGTATCCACCCATCATATGACGTCAGAATCAACTACACGATGTGTAGAATGACACCATAATGAATGACGTCATGAATGACGTCGATAAGTACGTCACGAACGCATATTTGAAGACGGTATATACGTTATTGTACAAATTGTATGTATTTACTATTTAATAAATATTCTGTTGAATATTTTGAAACTAATTTGACTGGGCGCTGTTGCTGCCATAGCAACATCGCCCAGTCAAATTAGTTACAAAATATTCAACAGTTTCCCTGTATAGTTTTCAGGAAATTAGGGCATTCGGGGATCGATCAATCCTAACACGACGATGTGTGGGTGGAGCTTAGCTAGTGATGGGCGGGACATAGCTAAAAATGGAAAGGTACATTGTGATACAGATAAGGGAATGTGACAGGATGTGAATGATATGGATTCTATAAATTATAATCTATCCATGCTATACAACATTTGAAATGAGATTAGCATTCCTTTAAACTGTATTTATTAGTGTCTGCTTTTGAATATCATAGATATATTTCTTTAACAAACTGTGTCTTTCCTAAACGTTTGCACGTTTCAAGTCAACTCTGCAATTTGATGGCGAGCCATAGTTCGGTAACAAATATTGCACATTAATGGATTTATTTATTGAATATAAGAACGTTTAAACGCTCACCTCATCCATTACGAATGCATAGACTTAGTTTCCAATATACAAATCGATTCAACACAGATGCAAAGTGGGAGGAGCTCAGCGACAAATGGGAGGGGCTTAGCTAGAAATTGAGTGTTATGTTGCTGCATACCAAGGGGTATTGGATATGATTTTGTTAGGATTACTATCTGACTAGCAAGAGCTTTATGGTTGTGGTACTGGGCTTTTCCAGTTTATCCATCAATCATATGACGTCATAATCAACTGCGTGCTGTGTATGATGAAGTTACAATCAACGATGTCATAAATGTGGTAGATATGGTTCAGCACTAACGGGCTAAGCGCCGTTGTATGAATTGTATGTCTTTAATATTTAATAAACATTCGGTTGAATATTTTAAAAGTAATTTGACTGGGCGCTGTTGCTTGCTGCCATAGGCAGCAACAGCACCCAGTCAAATTAGCTTCAAAATATCCAACAGCTTACCTGTATAGTTTTCTAGAAAGCAATATTCAGGGAGTTAATGGATGGATCGATCACAACCCGGGCGAAGTGTGGATGATGAAGCTTAACTAGAGATGGACAGGGGCAACGCTAAAACTGGGCTCCCCATTCGGCGTGGTCATGCAATATTGATAACATTGAGCTAAAGAGCAATATACATGTAAAGAGATACATCATAATATTACCAGAGTTCATCCTTACTCTCTCTCTTTCTCTCCATTTAACCACACATATGTTCACGCCATTTATGGATTATGTTCTCAAGTGTACAATGCAAATCTACATAAGTTATCGAGCATAAGGTATCACCCATTAAGCACTGATTAGGCTACAAGGAGAAGGAAACACCATCGATGCGGTCTTTTTGAAGAAAATAAATTGGCCGAGAAGGAATTGATCATGATCGATTATTTAAGAATAATAGTGATTACAAACTACCAGGACATAACACAAATGCATATTAGTAAGGAAACCTGCAATGGTATCTGGAAAAGTCCATTTTGCAGGCCAAGAGAAGACTATTTTTCGAAATTGTCTCACTGGAATACCAGTCTCAATTCTCTCTAATCTTCTATTGGCCCATTAAATGGACATAATTTCACCGATCAAAATGTGAAATTCCGTGACCGATAGCATTAAAAAGCATTTAAATGGTTGGAATTGAAATATTGTATTTACTTCATTCATGATTATTCGATTATTTAATTTTTAATCATATAAAATCACGATTTAATAAATAATCACAATTTCCGATTTAATCACATAATCGCGCAAGCCTACGCTTGACCTCATGGCAAATGCAACGTGTGGTAAGATTGTTTGACGAATATTTTTGGGTTAAATGCGTAGAACAATATGCGCTGACCGCATTTCACTGAGCAATGAAGATGTATTCAATGGCTGCATTAGTTCCATGGGTTTGTTTGCGTAAACTCTCCCGCCATATGGCATCTCAGGAATTATTTCCATATCACAAATCCGAGGTCTATTTCAAGAAATTCCATTAGTACTACATTACTTAACCTGAAATGTAGACAGTCGTCACTATATTTCTGAACATCTTGAATAACCACACAAAGTGTTGAATAAGAACAGTTCCCAAATTACCACCACCCAACACCACCACCCCACCCCTCACCAACCCACCCCACACCACCCCCTCTTGTACGCCTATTTTGTTCACGTGATAGTATTTGAAATCGTGTTCAAAGGTCAAAGTTTATAGTCATAATAAAGCACCTATGAGTAAATTAGTCACTATATAGCCATAGTAAGCAACATAGCATTACCGTTCACAAGAGTGCACGGTCAATCCATTGATTCTCCATCAGGACAATGTAAGATGGTCCTTCCAGTTTATTCATCCATCATATGACATCACAATCAACTGCATGGCGTCTAGGATGACGTCATAATCAGTGACGTCATGAATAACGTGGATAATTGCGTCACGAACGCATACTTGCTGACGGACTAAGCGTTGTTGTACGAATTGTATGGCTTTACTATTTATTAATCATGATGTTGAACATTTTAAAACTAATTTGAGTTAAAATTGGTTTCGAAATATTTAACAGATTACATGTATGGTTTTCTGGAAATTGATAGTCAGGGAATTCTGGGATCGATCGATCCCAACACAACCGAGATGTCCGTGGATCTTAGCTAGAGATTGGCGGGGCATGGCTAAAACTGGAAAGGTCCGTTATCTACAGGACGCAGCCCAGCAACAGTCTTAAACGTTATGGGCCGATCAATGCAATTTATTATACACTTACTCCCAGAATCTCCCCGGTATGCACTCGAGCGTGAACAAATAAAACACAGATTGCGCTTCAGTTATCTAGGTTACCATTAAAAATAATGATTCACGTGTTCTATCAAAGCCACATGTTACCCTTTGGTTTAAACAAAATGTATTTAGTTTAAGTTGGAGCACGATAAGACATACGTTTTGTGCCCGTGTCTCAACGTTATACAATTATTGTACATCGAGTGTAATAACAGATGGCGGGTGCACAATATGGCATTAACATAAATAATAATATAATAACAAATGTGAAGAGAGTGAGAGAGAAAGAGAGCGTAGACAATGGAAGATTGGTAGAAGTGGAAGGAACACCGAGTGCTGTGTACTCGCATGCTTGCACAGTTCCAGTACACTTCCAGTACAGTACATTGCATAACCAAGTCAACATGTCTCCAGGACAAAAGCACGGTCTGTCAGTTAGTTAGAAAACGTTGTTGAATATTTGACCACAATTGGGCCGGACGACATTACTGACTTAGGTAGCAATGGCCTCCATTTCAATTTTGTTCAAAACATTCCAAAGTTCCTTTTTATCTTGCCCAGGAAGCACATCAAGTCATTCACGAGCTGCCCTGCACTGAATGTACACACACACACGCACGGACGCGCGCAGGCACGCATGCACGCACGCATGCACGCACGCACGTACGCACGCACGCACGCACGCACGCACGCACACACATACACATATACATATACATATATATGTGTGTGTGTGTATGTGTGTGCGTGCGTGCGTGCGTGCGTGTGTGTACATTCAGTGCAGGGCAGCTCGTGAATGACTTGATGTGCTTCCTGGGCAAGATAAAAAGGTACTTTGGAATGTTTCGGACAAAATTGAAATGGAGGTCATTGCTACCTACTGGCAACGTGTGGCTTCAATTTCCATGTGCTAACTTAGCCGACAGTCATGCACCTATTAGTTTAATTTGTTAATCAATATCTCCCGGCCGGGGGACTGAACTGCCATTCTGCAACTCCGCATAGCATCAGCAACCAGGCATCTTTCCACTGGACCACCGCACCAAGACTAAAAGTCAAGGATTGTCCCACCAGCTTTCAGATGTCTAATATACTGACACACTGACGATTCATATGGGACTATCTGTGGATGCACCACCCACAATTCAATTCTAGGCTTTTACGCCTATTGTACTCTGACTCCTGCACAGCTCTGGCAGTATATGTATTTTTATTTTATTGACGCACTGGCAACGTGCGGCTTCAATTTCCATCTGCTAACTTAGCCGACAGTCATGCACCCATTAGTTTAATTTGTTGATCACCATCTCCCGGTCGGGGGATCGAACCGCCATTCTGCAACTCCGCATAGCATCAGCAACCAGGCATCTTTCCACTGGACCACCGCACCAAGACTAAAGGTCAAGGATTGGCCGACCAGCTTTCACACGTCAGATATACTGACACACTGACGATTCATATGGGACTATCTGTGGATGCACCTGCCACAATTCAATCCTAGGCTTTTACGCCTATTGTGCTCTGACTCCAGCACGGCTCTGGCAGTATATTTATTTTTATTTTATTGATGCACTGGCACCGTGCGGCTTCAATTTACATGTTCTAACTTAGCCGACAATCATGCACCTATTAGTTTAATTTGTTAATAACCATCTCCCGGCCGGGGGACTGAACCGCCATTCTGCAACTCCGCATAGCATCAGCAACCAGGCATCTTTCCACTGGACCACCGCACCAAGACTAAAAGTCAATGATTGGCCGACCATTTTCAGATGTCTAATATACTGACACACTGACGATTCATATGGGACTATCTGTGGATGCACCACCCACAATTCAATTCTAGGCTTTTACGCCTATTGTACTCTGACTCCAGCACAGCTCTGGCAGTATATGTATTTTTATTTTATTGACGCACTGGCAACGTGCGGCTTCAATTTCCATCTGCTAACTTAGCCGACAGTCATGCACCCATTAGTTTAATTTGTTGATCACCATCTGCCGGTATGGGGATCGAACCGCCATTCTGCAACTCCGCATAGCATCAGCAACCAGGCATCTTTCCACGGGACCACCGCACTAAGACTAAAAGTCAAGGATTGGCCGACCAGCTTTCACACGTCTGAAATACTGACACACTGACGATTCATATGGGACTATCTGTGGATGCACCTGCCACAATTCAATCCTAGGCTTTTACGCCTATTGTACTCTGACTCCAGCACGGCTCTGGCAGTATATGTATTTTTATTTTATTGACGCACTGGCAACGTGCAGCTTCAATTTCCATGTGCTAACTTAGCCGACAGTCATGCACCCATTAGTTTGATTTGTTGATCACCATCTCCCGGCCGGGGGACTGAACCGCCATTCTGCAACTCCGCATAGCATCAGCAACCAGGCATCTTTCCACTGGACCACCGCACCAAGACTAAAAGTCAAGGATTGGCCGACCAGCTTTCAGATGTCTAATATACTGACACACTGACGATTCATATGGGACTATCTGTGGATGCACCACCCACAATTCAATTCTAGGCTTTTACGCCTATTGTACTCTGACTCCAGCACAGCTCTGGCAGTATATGTATTTTTATTTTATTGACGCACTGGCAACGTGCGGCTTCAATTTCCATCTGCTAACTTAGCCGACAGTCATGCACCCATTAATTTAATTTTTTGATCACCATCTGCCAGTCTGGGGATCGAACCGCCATTCTGCAACTCCGCATAGCATCAGCAACCAGGCATCTATCCACGGGACCACCGCACCAAGACTAAAAGTCAAGGATTGGCCGACCAGCTTTCACACGTCTGATATACTGACACACTGACGATTCATATGGGACTATCTGTGGATGCACCTGCCACAATTCAATCCTAGGCTTTTACGCCTATTGTACTCTGACTCCAGCACGGCTCTGATATCATTTACGCTTTCCTCATTGCCAACCACTTCTTACTTCTTACTTCGTTTCCCATTACTCAATAGTGTAAGTGACCGTTCATGTGTTTGTCATCAGTGTCAGGGATGATTATCTCTTGTGTCAACGTTACCAACAAATAAACGCCCTGGAGATCAATTACCTAGAACCCCAGTATTTGAATCAGAACACTTGAAAATAAGTTTCAAAACACATTTTGGCTGGAAACATACACATTTTGGTCAGATATGCTAACATTTTATCTTGAAATGAGGTAATTTGAGATTAAAACCAAAACATTTGGAGAGATGTGTATATTTTAGCAGCAAATGTGAAAATCTCAGGTAAAAATGTAACATTTTTTACCAGAAGTAGGACACTTATGGTCATAAGCACAAATTCTGTGCTGGAAATGTGCATAGGATAGTAAAATTTAGTAAGGGACAGAGGTATTATCTTTTGAAAATTACAACAGTCTCCAAGTACCAGTTCATACAGCATGTGAGTTCTATATTTGATGAATGATACTCATGGCTGAGTTGGAAAATCACAATTTCTCATTCATCAAGTACAGAATTCATATTCTGTATAAACTGGTAGATTGAAGACCGGTGTAATTTTTTATTCTTAATTCCAATTATCAGTACTCATTGTGTCTACTGACAAAAATGACTGAGTAAGGCCAGGTACTTTAGTGACTGTACACAATATGTGCATTTAGACACTAAGCCAGGATTATTTGTTTAACTGTTCTTTATTTTTAAATAGTGTTGCTGTCTAAGGCAGAAACAGGGATCAGCAACTCTTTTAACCATATATGACAGTCTTAATAACTACTGGTTCTGCAATAATTAACCATTTTGACCTCATTGTTATAAGGGTTAAATAAAGACTTAAAATTTAAATTTTAATGTTTTATCTTTGTTAACTCATTCATTAAATACAGCATGGTGCTTTAAATATGATTATTGATGTAGAGAACTGTGATTATCAGAGTGCATTGTAAACAACAAGTATGTATGAGGCTTTGAAAACACTCTAAACACTGTGGTTACACATCCATCGCAGGTGTGTGTGTGTGTGTGTGTCATTCTGAGACTGACTGCGAATGTCTTTTGGGAATCTGGTACCTGTGTTACAGATGTTATTCCATTTACTGCATCCACTCATTTTAAAGTGATGAAGAAGAAATCATAGACTGCATCTCATTGCAAGGCCGTCTGTCTGTTACGCTAGGCATTGATTTGGTGCACAATCACTGGCACAGGCTGCAAACAAAGGAAAGTACTTTTGAATCATATACTATATTATCCACCAGTTGCCCCCCCCCACCATGGATTTGCAGACTAACAGAATGCTATTCTTGAAATCTTATCACTGGAATGATAGGCTCGATTACCAAGCCAGTCATTCCAGTGGTAAGTTGTCAAAATAGTCTTCTCATGGTCTGCAAATAGAAATGTTCTATGGGGCTAAGTATAATCCATTTGAAGACCAAGGGAATGCTATTCTTGAAATCTTATCACTGCAATGATTGGCTCAATCACCAAGCCAGTCATTCCAGCGGTAAGTTGTCAAAATAGTCTTCTCATCGTCTGCAAATGAAAATTTTCTATGGGGCAATCCATTTGCAGATTAAGAGAATGCTTTTTTTTTAAACCGTATCATTGCAATGATTGTCTCAATCACCAACCAAGCAGTCATTCCAGTGATAAGGTGTCAAAAATAAACTTCACATGGTCTGAAAATGGATATTTTCTAAGGACAATTTTTTTTCTTGACTAAATTTTCTCATTACAGCGTTCATACATCTTCTGCAGAATGAAATTCTATACTTTTTCTATACCTTTTCCAGACCAAATTAATCAACTTCTAGTCCCATTTTATGTCTCCAATCAGTGTCCATATGAAAGCTGCTCAATTTTTCAGAACAATTTTGGAATTAGTAGCCAAGATCATCAATATTTTGAGTATATCTATATTATTTTGCAAATGGGAATCACATCTGACAATATTTAAATTTCCCATACATTTTCCAAACCTGTAGCCATTAAAGGCTTAACCATTCCCTTGAGGAATATTTTAATTTCAAGGCAGCCATACTGGAAAGAAAATGTAGCATTGCCTTAAAATGAGTTGACTGGAAAGTATGCAACAACATCTTCCATGCTAACAATTTCAAATTAAAGATTTTATTTTTTCCAGATCTGTATGATTATGTTGCTTTGCTTAAAGTCACATTTCCAAGACTTTACTAGTATGTACCCAGGTCTGGCAGTTTGTTTGTCTGTCTGTCAAAAATTGTGGCATGTTTCAAGATGGAACTTAACAACTTTCATCAATTGTTCCTTTTGACAATATTTATTATGGCTATGACAACTGCTCTGCATTCAAAATCCAATATGGCTACCAGATTTAAACAATTCAGATTCAGAAAGTGATTATTGTGCTACCACCTTATTCGACCACAACTCCATAGGGTTAGTCTTAACACTGGAAATGAAGTCACGGTAAATGATTTTTGTTTTCTTGTTTTAAATCTTTAGCACTCAAGCCAGCCAAATGTCCCTTTGCAGGCTAAGAGGATTATTTTTTTTAATTACCACTGGAATGGCTGGCTCAATAACCTAGCCAGTCGTTCAAATGTTACATTTTCAAAAATTAGCTCTAGGTGTTAAATTTTCAAAAATAACTGCTTGGTCTGCAAATGAACATTTTCAATGAAAACAGATTTTTTTTAATTGGTGGGTTGAAGGGTTAACTGCATTTTCATTAAACTATAATTGTGGAAGTGTGCAAGGAGGTGGCACCTATTTTTGGAATTTTACCACTTGAAGAATTGGCTCTATAACTGAGACAGTCATTCCAGTGGTAAATTTGCACAAAAAAACCCATTGGTCTCTAATTACTGCAGCGCTGTAGTGTACCTGTGGGTATTCGAAAATTCATTTACCAGAAAAAGAAAAATTAACTTGTGCTATTTATAACAAACGATACAATTTAGGCAAAAAAAATTAAACATGGCCGTAAATAACTGGCTGATTATTTCGAAAACAATTTGACAGTAAAGAAGGAAGCAACAACGCACTTAATCAATTTTCAAAATAATCACAGAGGGCATACACTTGGTCAAATTCACTATTCTGACAGTTACTCTCACTCTGTGCGCCTAGTGTGGTCGTAATAGACAGGATTTATAGATTAAATTAAATCGTGGATCTGAAGCGTCATTTTAGATGACGATGGCGCGATTATTTCAAACAACAAAATATTGCCTCTAGCTTTAGATCGAAGCTGTAGCCGACATGCTTGAAGGGATGCAGAGCTCTGTCAGAACATCAATATGGATATTCGAAAACTGGTGACTCATTTTGACAGCTTAAATTAAATTAAACAGTAAAGACAAACCGTTCAGTGATGTCCTGTCTGTGTCGATAGTACTACATTCTGGAAAATATGCGAAGTGCACAAACGAGATAGATATGAATAAACAGATCTAATTTTAAAACGTGTTCCCTACCGAAATGATGACCTAATTAGCCTCTCGCGAATACTCGCCGTGTACGCTGGAAATCGAGATTCTGAACGTGATGTTCTGAGTTAGACGTTTTCGTCTAACTTACGCGTGGGTCACAGCACGCGTACGTTACGACCATATTTGTTCCCCCGCGTAAGTTACGCGCTTTTCATGAAACCCGATTTATGCCCCCTACCGTACTTACGCCATATTTACGTCCAATATCGTACTTACGCGCCTTTGTGAAAACTGGCCCCATGCAGTCTAAGTTCCTGAATCGTGTGCCATTCTTTATAAAGGTGGTGACTGGAATGGGCAACCCTTCCTAGTAACATTTAACGAGCTCGTCGCTCTGGATACACGTGTTGTGGTGGAGCATCTCCCAAATCCATGCCGTTGGCCAAGCACATCATGAGGAATACATAAACATGGCCAGACAAGTTGATGTTTCCACTGTCAGACACAATAAAGAGAAGCAACATGTTCATTTTCACAAACCGCCCTGACTCCCAGAAAGCATGTAAGAAAAGTCTGGATATTGAAACAAAATGATGTGCTCGCCACACAACTCTACCTTTCTCTTCAATCTCGGCCGAACACAGATATGGTGTCACTGGAGCCAGTGCCGAGGTTGCGTCCTTTGCCACACTTGCCACAGGCATAGATGGCATAGTTTCTCTCCTACTGCATTGACTCACCCTTGGCTCTGTTGTTTTATCCACTAGTCAGGGAGCTCAGCAACGCCAGGTGATGAGGAAGATCGAGAAGCATGCACAGTATGTAATACTTGCGCAGAACATGCTACATGTTATCGATGAGACAATCAGTCAGTCAAGGTCTGGAGGATTGGTAAGTCAGCGATGAAGAGTACCACCATATTCTGAGGCTGAACACACTGTATTCCACTGAGAAGACGAAAATGACCCAGCGATGCCTCAAAGGCCCCAGCAGACTGTGTACCTGGATGCCCTAAAATGAGATATTGGGACGTGGCTGCATCCACCTGCAGGCTCAAGTAGACCGTTGTGGAGAGAGAGAGAGGGAGAGAGAGAGAGAGAGGTTGGGTGAGGGAGAGGGAGAGAGATAGAGAGATAGTTCAACGCTCACTCAAGCTACCGTTTTCTTAATGAAGATAATAGTGACCTAGGCATTAATTACCACACCATTAGGCGAGATTTCCCCTATCCGACTCCGTGGAAAATTGGCCGGCAAAAGAATGTGACATTCTTGTTTGAACCAGATTATGGAGCACGGGTACAGAATATGCACATCACCGGCATCGACCAGATTCGCCAATATATGTGGAATCACTTATACCCACACACAAGATTTCAAGGCTCACACCAAAAGGGATAATTAAAATCAACCCATTCCTGTAAGCATTGTGTTACTGTCTCGTTACAGCGCAGATGAATTTGCGACATTATCTGGAGGTAGTCAGAGGTAGACGCCATGTTCAGCCAGCAGACACCAGCAGATTAATGGTTCAGTTCTAGTATGCCTTGCAGTAGGCAGCCAGCCAGCTTGATTCCGCCATATCATCCTATCTTCGCTTGCTATCACTTATCATGATCGCCAATGTTGAGGACTTGCTGGTCTGGGAGCAAAACAACATGATAGTCGAGCGGACTTTACCTGGTGTGAAATTTTGGCTTCAACACAAACATCAACTCATCCTCAGCCACTGTTTCTGTAATACATGCAGCGCCTCTTGTCAGCCTCTTTGAGATTAAGGATAGCCTCTTCCCGCTGTTGCTATCTCAGTACACATGCTCGAGCTCCATGTTATACTCCATCCACTCATGCGAGAGATTCTCCATCCCCCGTTATGGTGTGTATGCTCCATATCTGATGCATTGTGGTCAGCGAAGCTCAATCCCCAGTTCGCCAATCTGAAGATTCCAGCATTCCAGATCGTGTCTGTCATTTCTTTATTTCTTCAGTTTAAAGAACTACGATGATGCCAATGATGTCGATAATAACAAGGACTATGCTGAGGATGCTGACTTTGATGGGAATGTCGACTATGACGTGTGGCAATGTTGAGCCAAAATACTGCAGGGTAATACACCAAGCAAACGGAATCTATCGCTCCTACATGACAGTTCCTAATGATCCATTAGCTACAGTCAGGGTACTGATCGCTCTATGCATGGTGAAGGCTGGCGAGCTGGTCTAAAAATCGCCAACAATGCTCTCCAAGGATTTGCTCTCAGGTGTCGCCACTTTCTTTGGAGTTTCCGGCCTATGGCTGCCATATGTCACCATTGCACTTATAGCTATCAAGGCTGGCGAACATCTAAGATGTACTATATAGGGTCGCATGTGAGTATGACCTTCCTTGTCAAGATACTTACTATCCGTGGAGTGGATGGCAAGGTGCCCACATGACCGATTAGAAAGCAGTGGTAAAGTATACCAGCTGGTACAAGGATGCCATGCCGCTTACAGATAGAACAACAGTTCAAGTGGTGGGTTCCAAATCTCTATGATGTTCCCCTCCTAGCCCTCCATTGGCCAAGATCGCTGCAAGTGTATGCCGGTAAAGAGTTCAGATGCGAAATTGAAGCCCACATATTGAAATGTTTTGTGGTTGTTAGACAAGGTGTGGTGGGTATCACAGAGATCAAAGTATTATTGAGCAGTGAAGCTGGGCACTTGCCCAGAGGCTACCCAGACATCAATACAACCATTAGATGGCAGCGCACATCTGGATGGCAGACAGAAGCAGAGAATTGGTAAGGGGCTTACCCATTATAATGGTGTGATATAATACAGAGGGTAGTTGATTGATTGGCAGGCCTCCAACAGGAACTATTCTGTCATCCCGACTCTTCTCTGCCGACGGGAATCGTGAGCCACGAGATCCATTAGTAAACGAAAACAGACTCAACAGGTGTGGGGAGATGGTTAGCCTCTATTACATGGCTGGTGGCCTCAGGTACTTATTTGAACTAAAGGAGCTTCACCCGGTGCCTACAGATACAGGGCAGATACAGAGCAGACAGAGACCTTTCATTAACCTCAAGTTTGCTTAAGTCGGGCAGATGGCCTCTAGCGCATAAGCGCTGATCATCGTGCTTGGAGAACGAGCATATTGCTCCACTCTTATACATGTAGCTATGCTTGCACGAGCCGGGCACTGAGATGGGGCAAGAGCACGTTTGACGTTATCCCCAGGGCAGTAGATATAGCGACAGTTTTTTTGTCTTTGAAATTAAGGTTACAGTGCAATCGACTAACTGGATGTCTCTGAAGTTTGATATTGTATTTCAGACATTGCCTCACTCTGCCAGTAAGGCCTAGTAAGGAGCCCATATGCGTATGATGTAGGGACCGACTCCGAGAGAACCCTAGTTATCACACCAGACACGCACACACGCAGAGGACGATTGCAATAGTCTGCTTAAGCACACTCATTATGGGCGAAACAAAAGGTCATAGAATTATAGTTTGTATTGAAACCTAACCTAATTTTATTTAATCTAAACAGAGTACGAAAAGTTGGCTCCCAGTTCCAGTTTCCCGATTCACAACTGTGTTGAGCGTGAAGATGACTACTTCTTTCCAAATCCCAGTTCAGATTCGAGTGTGAAGTTGGCTACTTATCCCATTGCCCGTAAAGGTGTACACTTAACACTACACCTTTGATCACCACAACCAGCGAACTGGGTTAAACACAATATATACCCAAGCCAAGCACTTTGACGTAACTATGTCACAATACATTTCAGTCTTCAGGTGAGGGATCCTATCATCGGTAATGATGTCAAAATTCTTAAGCAACTTTTGCAGATATTGGGGACACTCGTGGCCCCATCGTGGACATTTAATGATATGGTGTGGTTGTACAATATTGCTTCCCTATCCCGAGCCATCTCCCCAGATCGCATCAACCCCTACACACACACACACACACACCCACCCACCCACCCACTCACCCACCCACCCACCCACCCACACACACACACACACACACACACACACCGCACAAACCCCATAAACACCCCCACCCTCACACTCCATCCAGCTGATTTTCTGTTGGGTGTGGTGGGGGTGGTGTGGGTTGGGTGTGGGGTGGAACTGATTGACCCAATGCTTTCTCACATGCGTCACATTTAACAACCGGAAAGACGAAAACACATGCTTGATAAGGCTGTATAATTTTGCTATACAGCCTGGCTAACACATTGTTGTAAGGAATGTCCATTTCTGCACAGACAGAAGACCAGACTAGGAGCCATGAACCGAGAGTGTGTTCTCACTATAGAGTTAATCAGGAATAACGCCATACCTCACTATGGTGTACGACGGATAAGTCTCTAGTGAGAACACGGCTTAAGTAACCCACAAGTGTATTATAGTCATGTAAGCTAACTAACTGCGTCATGGGGAACATAGCTTTCCAGTTGCCCTTGGTAAAGAGGCTACGTTTATAGAATGCAACCTGCGTATGCGTGGCGCTGTATAACTGTAACAGCTCGGCGGCTCCAAAGGCAGCGCTAGCCAAACTCTTTGCCAGTCAGTGTGTCAGTATATCAGACATGTGAAAGCTGGTCGGCCAATCCTTGACTTTTAGTCTTGGTGCGGTGGTCCAGTGGAAAGATGCCTGGTTGCTGATGCTATGCGGAGTTGCAGAATGGCGGTTCGATCCCCGACCGGGAGATGGTGATCAACAAATTAAACTAATGGGTGCATGACTGTCGGCTGAGTTAGCACATGGAAATTGAAGCCGCTCGTTGCCAGTGCGTCAATAAAACAAAACTAATATACTGCCAGAGCCGTGCTGGAGTCACAGTACAATAGGCGTAAAAGCCTAGGATTGAATTGTGGCAGGTGCATCCACAGATAGTCCCATATGAATCGTCCGTGTGTCAGTATATCAGAGAGGTGAAAGCTGGTCAGCCAATCCTTGACTTTTAGTCTTGGTGCGGTGGTCCAGTGGAAAGATGCCTGGTTGCTGATGCTATGCGGAGTTGCAGAATGGCGGTTCGATCCCCGACCGGGAGATGGTGATCAACAAATTAAACTAATGGGTGCATGACTGTCGGCTAAGTTAGCACATGGAAATTGAAGCCGCACATTTCCAGTGCATCAATAAAATAAAAATACATATACTGCCAGAGCCGTGCTGGAGTCAGAGTACAATAGGCGTAAAAGCCTAGGATTGAATTGTGGCAGGTGCATCCACAGATAGTCCCATATGAATCATCAGTGTGTCAGTATATCAGGGATGTGAAAGCTGGTCGGCCAATCCTTGACTTTTAGTCTTGGTGCGGTGGTCCAGTGGAAAGATGCCTGGTTGCTGATGCTATGCTGAGTTGCAGAATGGCGGTTCGCTCCCCCGACCGGGAGATGAGGATCAACAAATTAAACTAATGGGTGCATGACTGTCGGCTAAGTTAGCACATGGAAATTGAAGCCGCACGTTGCCAGTGCGTCAATAAAATAAAAATACATATACTGCCTAAGCCGTGCTGGAGTCAGAGCTTAATAGGTATAAAAGCCTAGGATTGAATTGTGGCAGGTGCATCCACAGATAGTCCCATATGAATCGTCCGTGTGTCAGTATATCAGAGAGGTGAAAACTGGTCAGCCAATCCTTGACTTTTAGTCTTGGTGCAGTGGTCCAGTGGAAAGATGCCTGGTTGCTGATGCTATGCGGAGTTGCAGAATGGCGGTTCGATCCTCGACTGGGAGATGGTGTTCAACAAATTAAACTAATGGGTGCATGACTGTCGGCTAAGTTAGCACATGGAAATTGAAGCCGCACGTTGCCAGTGCGTCAATAAAATAAAAATACACATACTGCCTAAGCCGTGCTGGAGTCAGAGTACAATAGGTGTAAAAGCCTAGGATTGAATTGTGGCAGGTGCATCCACAAATAGTCCCATATGGATCGTCAGTGTGTCAGTATATCAGACATCTGAAAGCTGGTCGGCCAATCCTTGACTTTTAGTCTTGGTGCGGTGGTCCAGTGGAAAGATGCCTGGTTGCTGATGCTATGCGGAGTTGCAGAATGGCGGTTCGATCCCCAGACCGGGAGATGGTGATCAACAAATTAAACTAATGGGTGCATGACTGTCGGCTAAGTTAGCACATGGAAATTGAAGCCGCACGCTGCCAGTGCATCAATAAAATAAAAATACATATACTGCCAGAGCAGTGCTGGAGTCAGAGTACAGTAGGCGTAAAAGCCTAGGATTGAATTGTGGCAGGTGCATCCACAGATAGTCCCATTTGAATCGTCAGTGTGTCAGTATATCAGACATGTGAAAGCTGGTCGGCCAATCCTTGACTTTTAGTCTTGCTGCGGTGGTCCAGTGGAAAGATGCCTGGTTGCTGATGCTATGCGGAGTTGCAGAATGGCGGTTCGATCCCCAGACCGGGAGATGGTGATCAACAAATTAAACTAATGGGTGCATGACTGTCGGCTAAGTTAGCACATGGAAATTGAAGCCGCACGTTGCCAGTGCATCAATAAAATAAAACTAAATATACTGCCAGAGCCATGCTGGAGTCTTGGTACAATAGGCGTAAAAGCCTAGGATTGAATTGTGGCAGGTGCATCCACAGATAGTTCCATATGAATCGTCAGTGTGTCAGTATATCAGAGATGTGAAAGCTGATCGGCCAATCCTTGACTTTTAGTCTTGGTGCGGTGGTCCAGTGGAAAGATGCCTGGTTGATGATGCTATGCGGAGTTGCAGAATGGCAGTTCGATCCCCGACTGGGAGATGGTGATCAACAAATTAAACTAATGGGTGCATGACTGTCGGCTATGTTAGCACATGTAAATTGAAGCCGCACGTTGCCAGCGCGTCAATAAAATAAAACTACATATACTGCCAGAGCCGTGCTGGAGTCAGAGTACAATAGGCGTAAAAGCCTAGGTTTGAATTGTGGCAGGTGCATCCACAGATAGTCCCATATGAATCGTCAGTGTGTCAGTATATCAGACATCTGAAAGCTGGTCGGCCAATCCTTGACTTTTAGTCTTGCTGCGGTGGTCCAGTGGAAAGATGCCTGGTTGCTGATGCTATGCGGAGTTGCAGAATGGCGGTTCGATCCCCCGACCGGGAGATGAGGATCCACAAATTAAACTAATGGGTGCATGACTGTCGGCTAAGTTAGCACATGTAAATTGAAGCCGCACGTTGCCAGTGCGTCAATAAAATAAAACTACATATACTGCCAGAGCCGTGCTGGAGTCAGAGTACAGTAGGCGTAAAAGCCTAGGATTGAATTGTGGCAGGTTCATCCACAAATAGTCCCATATGGATCGTCACTGTGTCAGTATATCAGACATCTGAAAGCTGGTCGGCCAATCCTTGACTTTTAGTCTTGCTGCGGTGGTCCAGTGGAAAGATGCCTGGTTGCTGATGCTATGCTGAGTTGTAGAATGGCGGTTCGATCCCCCGACCGGGAGATGAGGATCAACAAATTAAACTAATGGGTGCATGACTGTCGGCTAAGTTAGCACATGGATATTGAAGCCGCACGTTGCCAGTGCGTCAATAAAATAAAACTACATTTACTGCCAGAGCCGTGCTGGAGTCAGAGTACAATAAGCGTAAAAGCCTAGGATTGAATTGTGGCAGGTGCATCCACAGATAGTTCCATATGAATCGTCAGTGTGTCAGTATATCAGAGATGTGAAAGCTGGTCGGCCAATCCTTGACTTTTAGTCTTGGTGCGGTGGTCCAGTGGAAAGATGCCTGCTTGCTGATGCTATGTGGAGTTGCAGAATGGCGGTTCGATCCCCCAACCGGGAGATGGTGATCAACAAATTAAACTAATGGGTGCATGACTGTCGGCTAAGATAGCACATGGAAATTGAAGCCGCACGTTGCCAGTGCATCAATAAACTAAAAATACATATACTGCCAGAGCCGTGCTTGAGTCAGAGTACAATAGGTGTAAAAGCCTAGGATTGAATTGTGGCAGGTGCATCCACAGATAGTCCCATATGAATCATCAGTGTGTCAGTATATCAGACATGTGAAAGCTGGTCGGCCAATCCTTTACCTATAGTCTTACTGCGGTGGTCCAGTGGAAAGATGCCTGGTTGCTGATGCTATGCTGAGTTGCAGAATGGCGGTTCGATCCCCCGACCGGGAGATGGTGATCAACAAATTAAACTAATGGGTGCATGACTGTCGGCTAAGTTAGCACATGGAAATTGAAGCCGCACGTTGCCAGTGCATCAATAAAATAAAAATACATATACTGCCTGAGCCGTGCTGGAGTCAGAGCACAATAGGTGTAAAAGCCTAGGATTGAATTGTGGCAGGTGCATCCACAGATAATCCGATATGAATCGTCCGTGTGTCAGTATATCAGAGAGGTGAAAGTTGGTCAGCCAATCCTTGACTTTTAGTCTTGGTGCGGTGGTCCAGTGGATAGATGCCTGATTGCTGATGCTATTCGGAGTTGCAGAATGGCGGTTCGATCCCCGACCGGGAGATGGTGATCAACAAATTAAACTAATGGCTGCATGACTGTCGGCTAAGTTAGCACATGGAAATTGAAGCCGCACATTGCCAGTGCATCAATAAAAGAAAAATACATATACTGCCAGAGCCGTGCTGGAGTCAGAGTACAATAGGCGTAAAAGCCTAGGATTGAATTGTGGCAGGTGCATCCACAGATAGTCCCATATGAATCGTCAGTGTGTCAGTATATCAGACATGTGAAAGCTGGTCGGCCAATCCTTGACTTTTAGTCTTGCTGCGGTGGTCCAGTGGAAAGATGCCTGGTTGCTGATGCTATGCGGAGTTGCAGAATGGCGTTTCGATCCTCGACTGGGAGATGGTGATCAACAAATTAATCTAATGGGTGCATGACTGTCGGCTAAGTTAGCACATGTAAATTGAAGCCGCACGTTGCCAGTGCTTCAATACAATAAAACTACATATACTGCCAGAGCCGTGCAGGAGTCAGAGTACAGTAGGCATAAAAGCCTAGGATTGAATTGTGGCAGGTGCATCCACAAATAGTCCCATATGGATCGTCAGTGTGTCAGTATATCAGACATCTGAAAGCTGGTCGGCCAATCCTTGACTTTTAGTCTTGCTGCGGTGGTCCAGTGGAAAGATGCCTGGTTGCTGATGCTATGCTGAGTTGTAGAATGGCGGTTCGATCCCCCGACCGGGAGATGAGGATCAACAAATTAAACTAATGGGTGCATGACTGTCGGCTAAGTTAGCACATGGATATTGAAGCCGCACGTTGCCAGTGCGTCAATAAAATAAAACTACATTTACTGCCAGAGCCGTGCTGGAGTCAGAGTACAATAGGCGTAAAAGCCTAGGATTGAATTGTGGCAGGTGCATCCACAGATAGTCCCATATGAATCGTCAGTGTGTCAGTATATCAGACATGTGAAAGCTGGTCGGCCAATCCTTGACTTTTAGTCTTGGTGCGGTGGTCCAGTGGAAAGATGCCTGCTTGCTGTTGTTATGTGGAGTTGCAGAATGGCGGTTCGATCCCCCAACCGGGAGATGGTGATCAACAAATTAAACTAATGGGTGCATGACTGTCGGCTAAGTTAGCACATGGAAATTGAAGCCGCACGTTGCCAGTGCATCAATAAACTAAAAATACATATACTGCCAGAGCCGTGCTTGAGTCAGAGTACAATAGGTGTAAAAGCCTAGGATTGAATTGTGGCAGGTGCATCCACAGATAGTCCCATATGAATCATCAGTGTGTTAGTATATCAGACATGTGAAACCTGGTCGGCCAATCCTTGACTTTTAGTCTTACTGCGGTGGTCCAGTGGAAAGATTGCCTGGTTGCTGATGCTATGCGGAGTTGCAGAATGGCGGTTCGATCCCCCGACCGGGAGATGGTGATCAACAAATTAAACTAATGGGTGCATGACTGTCGGCTAAGTTAGCACATGGAAATTGAAGCCGCACGTTGCCAGTGCATCAATAAAATAAAAATACATATACTGCCTGAGCCGTGCTGGAGTCAGAGCACAATAGGTGTAAAAGCCTAGGATTGAATTGTGGCAGGTGCATCCACAGATAATCCCATATGAATCGTCCGTGTGTCAGTATATCAGAGAGGTGAAAGTTGGTCAGCCAATCCTTGACTTTTAGTCTTGGTGCGGTGGTCCAGTGGATAGATGCCTGATTGCTGATGCTATTCGGAGTTGCAGAATGGCGGTTCGATCCCCCGACCGGGAGATGGTGATCAACAAATTAAACTAATGGGTGCATGACTGTCGGCTAAGTTAGCACATGGAAATTGAAGCCGCACGTTGCCAGTGCATCAATAAAATAAAAATACATATACTGCCAGAGCCGTGCTGGAGTCAGAGTACTATAGGCGTAAAAGCCTAGGATTGAATTGTGGCAGGTGCATCCACAGATAGTCCCATATGAATCGTCAGTGTGTCAGTATATCAGACATGTGAAAGCTGGTCGGCCAATCCTTGACTTTTAGTCTTGGTGCGGTGGTCCAGTGGAAAGATGCCTGGTTGCTGATGCTATGCGGAGTTGCAGAATGGCGTTTCGATCCTCGACTGGGAGATGGTGATCAACAAATTAATCTAATGGGTGCATGACTGTCGGCTAAGTTAGCACATGTAAATTGAAGCCGCACGTTGCAAGTGCATCAATAAAAGAAAAATACATATACTGCCAGAGCCGTGCAGGAGTCAGAGTACAGTAGGCGTAAAAGCCTAGGATTGAATTGTGGCAGGTGCATCCACAAATAGTCCCATATGGATCGTCACTGTGTCAGTATATCAGACATCTGAAAGCTGGTCGGCCAATCCTTGACTTTTAGTCTTGCTGCGGTGGTCCAGTGGAAAGATGCCTGTTTGCTGATGCTATGCAGAGTTGCAGAATGGTGGTTCGATCCCCCGACCGGGAGATGAGGATCAACAAATTAAACCAATGGGTGCATGACTGGCGGCTCAGTTACCACATGGATATTGAAGCCGCACGTTGCCAGTGCGTCAATAAAATAAAACTACATATACTGCCAGAGCCGTGCTGGAGTCAGAGTACAGTAGGCGTAAAAGCCTAGGATTGAATTGTGGCAGGTGCATCCACAGATAGTTCCATATGAATCGTCAGTGTGTCAGTATATCAGACATGTGAAAGCTGGTCGGCCAATCCTTGACTTTTAGTCTTGGTGCGGTGGTCCAGTGGAAAGGTGCCTGCTTGTTGATGCTATGCGGAGTTGCAGAATGGCGGTTCGATCCCCCAACCGGGAGATGGTGATCAACAAATTAAACTAATGGGTGCATGACTGTCGGCTAAGATAGCACATGGAAATTGAAGCCGCACGTTGCCAGTGCCTCAATCAATAAAAATACATATACTGCCAGAGCCATGCTGGAGTCTTGGTACAATAGGCGTAAAAGCCTAGGATTGAATTGTGGCAGGTGCATCCACAGATAGTCCCATATGAATCGTCAGTGTGTCAGTATATCAGACATGTGAAAGCTGGTCGGCCAATCCTTGACTTTTAGTCGTGGTGCGGTGGTCCTGTGGAAAGATGCCTGGTTGCTGATGCTATGCGGAGTTGCAGAATGGCGTTTCGATCCTCGACTGGGAGATGGTGATCAACAAATTAAACTAATGGGTGCATGACTGTCGGCTAAGTTAGCACATGTAAATTGAAGCCGCACGTTGCCAGTGCCTCAATAAAATAAAACTACATATACTGCCAGAGCCATGCTGGAGTCAGAGTACAGTAGGCGTAAAAGCCTAGGATTGAATTGTGGCAGGTGCATCCACAGATAGTCCCATATGAATCGTCAGTGTGTCAGTATATCAGAGATGTGAAAGCTGGTCGGCCAATCCTTGACTTTTAGTCTTGGTGCGGTGGTCCAGTGGAAAGATGCCTGGTTGCTGATGCTATGCGGAGTTGCAGAATGGCGGTTCGATCCCCCGACCGGGAGATGAGGATCAACAAATTAAACTAATGGGTGCATGACTGTCGGCTAAGTTAGCACATGGAAATTGAAGCCGCACGTTGCCAGTGCCTCAATAAAATAAAAATACATATACTGCCAGAGCCGTGCTGGAGTCGGTACAATAGGCGTAAAAGCCTAGGATTGAATTGTGGCAGGTGCATCCACAGATAGTCCCATATGAATCGTCAGTGTGTCAGTATATCAGACATGTGAAAGCTGGTCGGCCAATCCTTGACTTTTAGTTTTGGTGCGGTGGTCCAGTGGAAAGATGCCTGGTTGCTGATGCTATGCGGAGTTGCAGAATGGCGGTTCGATCCTCGACTGGGAGATGGTGATCAACAAATTAAACTAATGGGTGCATGACTGTCGGCTAAGTTAGCACATGGAAATTGAAGCCGCACGTTGCCAGTGCATCAATAAAATAAAACTACATATACTGCCAGAGCCGTGCTGGAGTCAGAGTACAGTAGGCGTAAAAGCCTAGGATTGAATTGTGGCAGGTGCATCCACAGATAGTCCCATATGAATCGTCAGTGTGTCAGTATATCAGACATGTGAAAGCTGGTCGGCCAATCCTTGACTTTTAGTCTTGGTGCGGTGGTCCAGTGGAAAGATGCCTGGTTGCTGATGCTATGCGGAGTTGCAGAATGGCGGTTCGATCCCCCGACCGGGAGATGGTGATCAACAAATTAAACTAATGGGTGCATGACTGTCGGCTAAGTTAGCACATGGAAATTGAAGCCGCACGTTGCCAGTGCCTCAATCAATAAAAATACATATACTGCCAGAGCCGTGCTGGAGTCAGAGTACAATAGGCGTAAAAGCCTAGGATTGAATTGTGGCAGGTGCATCCACAGATAGTCCCATATGAATCGTCAGTGTGTCAGTATATCAGACATGTGAAAGCTGGTCGGCCAATCCTTGACTTTTAGTCTTGGTGCGGTGGTCCAGTGGAAAGATGCCTGGTTGCTGATGCTATGCGGAGTTGCAGAATGGCGTTTCGATCCCCCAACCGGGAGATGGTGATCAACAAATTAAACTAATGGGTGCATGACTGTCGGCTAAGTTAGCACATGTAAATTGAAGCCGCACGTTGCCAGTGCGTCAATAAAATAAAACTACATATACTGCCAGAGCCGTGCTGGAGTCTTGGTACAATAGGCGTAAAAGCCTAGGATTGAATTGTGGCAGGTGCATCCACAAATAGTCCCATATGAATCGTCAGTGTGTCAGTATATCAGACATGTGAAAGCTGGTCGGCCAATCCTTGACTTTTAGTTTTGGTGCGGTGGTCCAGTGGAAAGATGCCTGGTTGCTGATGCTATGCGGAGTTGCAGAATGGCGGTTCGATCCCCCAACCGGGAGATCGTGATCAACAAATTAAACTAATGGGTGCATGACTGTCGGCTAAGTTAGCACATGGAAATTGAAGCCGCACGTTGCCAGTGCCTCAATAAAATAAAAATACATATACTGCCAGAGCCATGCTGGAGTCTTGGTACAATAGGCGTAAAAGCCTAGGATTGAATTGTGGCAGGTGCATCCACAGATAGTCCCATATGAATCGTCAGTGTGTCAGTATATCAGACATGTGAAAGCTGGTCGGCCAATCCTTGACTTTTAGTTTTGGTGCGGTGGTCCAGTGGAAAGATGCCTGGTTGCTGATGCTATGCGGAGTTGCAGAATGGCGGTTCGATCCCCCGACCAGGAGATGGTGATCAACAAATTAAACTAATGGGTGCATGACTGTCGGCTAAGTTAGCACATGGAAATTGAAGCCGCACGTTGCCAGTGCATCAATAAACTAAAAATACATATACTGCCAGAGCCGTGCTGGAGTCAGAGTACAATAGGCGTAAAAGCCTAGGATTGAATTGTGGCAGGTGCATCCACAGATAGTCCCATATGAATCGTCAGTGTGTCAGTATATCAGACATGTGAAATCTGGTCGGCCAATCCTTGACTTTTAGTCTTGCTGCGGTGGTCCTGTGGAAAGATGCCTGGTTGCTGATGCTATGCGGAGTTGCAGAATGGCGTTTCGATCCTCGACTGGGAGATGGTGATCAACAAATTAATCTAATGGGTGCATGACTGTCGGCTAAGTTAGCACATGTAAATTGAAGCCGCACGTTGCCAGTGCGTCAATACAATAAAACTACATATACTGCCAGAGCCGTGCTGGAGTCAGAGTACAGTAGGCATAAAAGCCTAGGATTGAATTGTGGCAGGTGCATCCACAAATAGTCCCATATGAATCGTCAGTGTGTCAGTATATCAGATATCTGAAAGCTGGTCGGCCAATCCTTGACTTTTAGTCTTGGTGCGGTGGTCCAGTGGAAAGATGCCTGGTTGCTGATGCTATGCGGAGTTGCAGAATGGCGGTTCGATCCCCCGACCGGGAGATGAGGATCAACAAATTAAACTAATGGGTGCATGACTGTCGGCTAAGTTAGCACATGGAAATTGAAGCCGCACGTTGCCAGTGCATCAATAAAATATACTGCCAGAGCCGTGCTGGAGTCAGAGTACAATAGGCGTAAAAGCCTAGGATTGAATTGTGGCAGGTGCATCCACAGATAGTTCCATATGAATCGTCAGTGTGTCAGTATATCAGACATGTGAAAGCTGGTCGGCCAATCCTTGACTTTTAGTCTTGGTGCGGTGGTCCAGTGGAAAGATGCCTGGTTGCTGATGCTATGCGGAGTTGCAGAATGGCGTTTCGATCCTCGACTGGGAGATGGTGATCAACAAATTAAACTAATGGGTGCATGACTGTCGGCTAAGTTAGCACATGTAAATTGAAGCCGCACGTTGCCAGTGCATCAATAAAATAAAACTACATATACTGCCAGAGCCGTGCTGGAGTCAGAGTACAATAGGCGTAAAAGCCTAGGATTGAATTGTGGCAGGTGCATCCACAAATAGTCCCATATGAATCGTCAGTGTGTCAGTATATCAGACATGTGAAAGCTGGTCGGCCAATCCTTGACTTTTAGTCTTGCTGCGGTGGTCCAGTGGAAAGATGCCTGGTTGCTGATGCTATGCGGAGTTGCAGAATGGCGGTTCGATCCCCCGACCGGGAGATGAGGATCAACAAATTAAACTAATGGGTGCATGACTGTCGGCTAAGTTAGCACATGATATTGAAGCCGCACGTTGCCAGTGCGTCAATAAAATAAAACTACATATACTGCCAGAGCCGTGCTGGAGTCAGAGTCCAATAGGCGTAAAAGCCTAGGATTGAATTGTGGCAGGTGCATCCACAGATAGTTCCATATGAATCGTCAGTGTGTCAGTATATCAGAGATGTGAAAGCTGGTCGGCCAATCCTTGAATTTTAGTCTTGGTGCGGTGGTCCAGTGGAAAGATGCCTGGTTGCTGATGCTATGCGGAGTTGCAGAATGGCGGTTCGATCCCCGACCGGGAGATGGTGATCAACAAATTAAACTAATGGGTGCATGACTGTCGGCTAAGTTAGCACATGGAAATTGAAGCTGCACGTTGCCAGTGCATCAATAAAATAAAAATACATATACTGCCAGAGCCGTGCTGGAGTCAGAGTACAATAGGCGTAAAAGCCTAGGATTGAATTGTGGCAGGTGCATCCACAGATAGTCCCATATGAATCATCAGTGTGTTAGTATATCAGACATGTGAAAGCTGGTCGGCCAATCCTTGACTTTTAGTCTTGGTGCGGTGGTCCAGTGGAACGATGCCTGGTTGCTGATGCTATGCGGAGTTGCAGAATGGCGGTTCGATCCCCGACCGGGAGATGGTGATCAACAAATCAAATAATGGGTGCATGACTGTCGGCTAAGTTAGCACATGGAAATTGAAGCTGCACGTTGCCAGTGCATCAATAAAATAAAAATACATATACTGCCAGAGCCGTGCTGGAGTCAGAGTACAATAGGCGTAAAAGCCTAGGATTGAATTGTGGCAGGTGCATCCACAGATAGTTCCATATGAATCGTCAGTGTGTCAGTATATCAGACGTGTGAAAGCTGGTCAGCCAATCCTTGACCTTTAGTCTTGGTGCGGTGGTCCAGTGGAAAGATGCCTGGTTGCTGATGCTATGCGGAGTTGCAGAATGGCGGTTCGATCCCCCGACCGGGAGATCGTGATCAACAAATTAAACTAATGTGTGCATGACTGTCGGCTAAGTTAGCAGAGGGAAATTGAAGCCGCACGTTGCCAGTGCATCAATAAAATAAAAATACATATACTGCCAGAGCTGTGCTGGAGTCAGAGTACAATAGGCGTAAAATTGCCTAGGAATTGAATTGTAGGTGGTGCATCCACAGATAGTCCCATATGAATCGTCAGTGTGTCAGTATATTAGACATCTGAAAGCTGGTCGTCCAATCCGTGACTTTTAGTCTTGGTGCGCTGGTCCTGTGGAAAGATGCCTGGTTGCTGATGCTATGCGGAGATGCAGAATGGCGTTTCAATCCTCGACTGGGAGATGGTGATCAACAAATTAAACAAATGGGTGCATGACTGTCGGCTAAGTTAGCACATGTAAATTGAAGCCGCACATTGCCAGTGCGTCAATAAAATAAAACTACATATACTTCCAGAGCCGTGCTGGAGTCAGAGTACAGTAGGCGTAAAAGCCTAGGATTGAATTGTGGCAGGTGCATCCACAAATAGTCCCTTATGAATCATCAGTGTGTCAGTATATCAGACTTGTGAAAGCTGGTCGGCCAATCCTTGACTTTTAGTTTTGGTGCGGTGGTCCAGTGGAAAGATGCCTGGTTGCTGATGCTATGCTGAGTTGCATAATGGCGGTTCGATCCCCCGACCAGGAGATGAGAATCAACAAATTAAATTAATGGGCGCATGACTGTCGGCTAAGTTAGCACATGGAAATTGAAGCCGTACGTTGCCAGTGTGTCAATAAAATAAAAATACATATATTGCCAGAGCTGTGCTGGAGTCAGAGTACAATAGGCGTAAAAGCCTAGAATTGAATTGTGGGTGGTGCATCCACAAATAGTCCCATATGACTCGTCAGTGTGTCAGTATATTAGACATCTGAAAGCTGGTGGGCCAATCCTTGACTTTTAGTCTTGGTGCGGTGGTCCAGTGGAAAGATGCCTGGTTGCTGATGCTATGCGGAGTTGCAGAATGGCGGTTCAGTCCCCCGGCCGGGAGATGATGATTAACAAATTAAACTAATAGGTGCATGATTGTCGGCTAAGTTAGAACATGTGAATTGAAGCCGCACGTTGCCAGTGCATCAATAAAATAAAAATAAATATACTGCCAGAGCCGTGCTGAAGTCAGAGCACAATAGGCGTAAAAGCCTAGGATTGAATTGTGGCAGGTGCATCCACAGATAGTTCCATATGAATCGTCAGTTTTTCAGTATATCAGACTTGTGAAAGCTGGTCGGCCAATCTTTGACTTTTAGTCTTGGTGCGGTGGTCCAGTGGAAAGATGCCTGGTTGCTGATGCTATGCGGAGTTGCAGAATGGCGGTTCGATCCCCAACCGGGAGATGGTGATCAACAAATCAAACTAATGGGTGCATGACTGTCGGCTAAGTTAGCACATGGAAATTGAAGCTGCACGTTGCCAGTGCGTCAATAAAATAAAAATACATATACTGCCAGAGCCGTGCTGGAGTCAGAGTACAATAGCGTAAAAGCCTAGGATTGAATTGTGGCAGGTGCATCCACAGATAGTCCCATATGAATCGTCAGTGTGTCAGTATATCAGACGTGTGAAAGCTGGTCGGCCAATCCTTGAACTTTACTCTTGGTGCGGTCGTCCAGTGTAAAGATGCCTGGTTGCTGATGCTATGCGGAGTTGCAGAATGGTGGTTCGATCCCCCGACCGGGAGATGGTGATCAACAAATTAAACTAATGGGTGCATGTCTGTCGGCTAAGTTAGCAGATGGAAATTGAAGCCGCACGTTGCCAGTGCGTCAATAAAATAAAAATACATATACTGCCAGAGCTGTGCTGGAGTCAGAGTACAATAGGCGTAAAAGCCTAGAATTAAATTGTGGGTGGTGCATCCACAGATAGTCCCATATGAATCGTCAGTGTGTCAGTATATTAGACATCTGAAAGCTGGTCGGCCAATCCTGACTTTTAGTCTTGGTGCGGTGGTCCAGTGGAAAGATGCCTGGTTGCTGATGCTATGCAGAGTTGCAGAATGGCGGTTCAGTCCCCCGGCCGGGAGATGGTGATTAACAAATTAAACTAATAGGTGCATGACTGTCGGCTAAGTTAGCACATGTAAATTGAAGCCGCACGTTGCCAGTGCGTCAATAAAATAAAAATACATTTACTGCCAGAGCCGTGCTGGACTCAGAGCACAATAGTCGTAAAAGCCTAGGATTGAATTGTGGCATGTGCATCCACAGATAGTTCCATATGAATCGTCAGTTTTTCAGTATATCAGACATGTGAAAGCTCGTCGGCCAATCTTTGACTTTTAGTCTTGGTGCGGTGGTCCAGTGGAAAGATGCCTGGTTGCTAATGCTATGCGGAGTTACAGAATGGCGGTTCGATCCCCCGACCGGGTGATGGTGATCAACAAATTAAACTAATGGGTGCATGACTGTCGGCTAAGTTAGCAGATGGAAATTGAAGCCGCACGTTGCCAGTGCTTCAATAAAATAAAAATACATATACTGCCAGAGCTGTGCTGGAGTCAGAGTACAATAGGCGTAAAAGCCTAGAATTGAATTGTGGGTGGTGCATCCACAGATAGTCCCATATGAATCGTCAGTGTGTCAGTATATTAGACATCTGAAAGCTGGTCGGCCAATCCTTGACTTTTAGTCTTGGTGCGGTGGTCCAGTGGAAAGATGCCTGGTTGCTGATGCTATGCGGAGTTGCAGAATGGCGGTTCAGTCCCCCGGCCGGGAGATGGTGATTAACAAATTAAACTAATAGGTGCATGACTGTCGGCTAAGTTAGCACATGGAAATTGAAGCTGCACTTTGCCAGTGCGTCAATAAAATAAAAATACATATAATGCCAGAGCCGTGCTGGAGTCAGAGTACAATAGGCATAAAAGGCTAGGATTGAATTGTGGCAGGTGCATCCACATATAGTCCCATATGAATCGTCAGTGTGTCAGTATATCAGACGTGTGAAAGCTGGTCGGCCAATCCTTGACCTTTAGTCTTGGTGCGGTGGTCCAGTGGAAAGATGCCTGGTTGCTGATGCTATGCGGAGTTGCAGAATGGCGGTTCAGTCCCCCGGCCGGGAGATGATGATTAACAACTTAAACTAATAGGTGCATGACTGTCGGCTAAGTTAGAACATGGAAATTGAAGCTGCACTTTGCCAGTGCATCAATAAAATAAAAATAAATATACTGCCAGAGCCGTGCTGGCATCAGAGCACAATAGGCGTAAAAGCCTAGGATTGAATTGTGGCAGGTGCATCCACAGATAGTTCCATATGAATCGTCAGTTTTTCAGTATATCAAACATGTGAAAGCTGGTCGGCCAATCTTTGACTTTTAGTCTTGGTGCGGTGGTCCAGTGGAAAGATGCCTGGTTGCTGATGCTATGCGGAGTTACAGAATGGCGGCTCGATCCCCCGACCGGGAGATGGTGATCAACAAATTAAACTAATGGGTGCATGACTGTCGGCTAAGTTAGCAGATGGAAATTGAAGCCGCACGTTGCCAGTGCGTCAATAAAATAAAAATACATATACTGCCAGAGCTGTGCTGGAGTCAGAGTACAATAGGCGTAAAAGCCTAGAATTGAATTGTGGGTGGTGCATCCACAGATAGTCCCATATGAATCGTCAGTGTGTCAGTATATTAGACATCTGAAAGCTGGTCGGCCAATCCTTGACTTTTAGTCTTGGTGCGGTGGTCCAGTGGAAAGATGCCTGGTTGCTGATGCTATGCGGAGTTGCAGAATGGCGGTTCAGTCCCCCGGCCGGGAGATGGTGATCAACAAATCAAACTAATGGGTGCATGACTGTCGGCTAAGTTAGCACATGGAAATTGAAGCTGCACGTTGCCAGTGCGTCAATAAAATAAAAATACATATACTGCCAGAGCCGTGCTGGAGTCAGAGTACAATAGGCGTAAAAGCCTAGGATTGAATTGTGGCAGGTGCATCCACAGATAGTCCCATATGAATCGTCAGTGTGTCAGTATTTCAGACGTGTGAAAGCTGGTCGGCCAATCCTTGACTTTTAGTCTTGGTGCGGTGGTCCCGTGGAAAGATGCCTGGTTGCTGATGCTATGCGGAGTTGCAGAATGGCGGTTCGATCCCCAGACTGGCAGATGGGGATCAACAAATTAAATTAAACAGTGCATGACTGTCGGCTAAGTTAGCAGATGGAAATTGAAGCCGCACGTTGCCAGTGCGTCAATAAAATAAAAATACATATACTGCCAGAGCTGTGCTGGAGTCAGAGTACAATAGGCGTAAAAGCCTAGAATTGAATTGTGGGTGGTGCATCCACAGATAGTCCCATATGAATCGTCAGTGTGTCAGTATATTAGACATCTGAAAGCTGGTCGGCCAATCCTTGACTTTTAGTCTTGGTGCGGTGGTCCAGTGGAAAGATGCCTGGTTGCTGATGCTATGCGGAGTTGCAGAATGGCTGTTCAGTCCCCCGGCCGGGAGATGGTTATTAACAAATTAAACTAATAGGTGCATGATTGTCGGCTAAGTTAGCACATGGAAATTGAAGCTGCACTTTGCCAGTGCGTCAATAAAATAAAAATACATATACTGCCAGAGCCGTGCTGGAGTCAGAGTACAATAGGCGTAAAAGCCTAGGATTGAATTGTGGCAGGTGCATCCACAGATAGTCCCATATGAATCGTCAGTGTGTCAGAATATCAGACGTGTGAAAGCTGGTCGGCCAATCCTTGACCTTTAGTCTTGGTGCGGTGGTCCAGTGGAAAGATGCCTGGTTGCTGAGGCTATGCTGAGTTGCAGAATGGCGGTTCAGTCCCCCGGCCGGGAGATGGTGATTAACAAATTAAACTAATAGGTGCATGACTGTCGGCTAAGTTAGCACATGGAAATTGAAGCCACACGTTGCCAGTAGGTAGCAATGACCTCCATTTCAATTTTGTCCGAAACATTCCAAAGTACCTTTTTATCTTGCCCAGGAAGCACATCAAGTCATTCACGAGCTGCCCTGCACTGAATGTACACACACGCACGCACGCACGCACGCACGCACACACATACACACACATATATATATATATATATATATATATATATATATATATATATATATATATATATGTATATGTATATGTGTATGTGTGTGCGTGCGTGCGTGCGTGCGTACGTGCGTGCGTGCATGCGTGCGTGCATGCGTGCCTGCGCGCGTGCGTGCGTGTGTGTGTACATTCAGTGCAGGGCAGCTCGTGAATGACTTGATGTGCTTCCTGGGCAAGATAAAAAGGAACTTTGGAATGTTTTGAACAAAATTGAAATGGAGGCCATTGCTACCTAAGTCAGTAATGTCGTCCGGCCCAATTGTGGTCAAATATTCAACAACGTTTTCTAACTAACTGACAGACCGTGCTTTTGTCCTGGAGACATGTTGACTTGGTTATGCAATGTACTGTACTGGAAGTGTACTGGAACTGTGCAAGCATGCGAGTACACAGCACTCGGTGTTCCTTCCACTTCTACCAATCTTCCATTGTCTACGCTCTCTTTCTCTCTCACTCTCTTCACATTTGTTATTATATTATTATTTATGTTAATGCCATATTGTGCACCCGCCATCTGTTATTACACTCGATGTACAATAATTGTATAACGTTGAGACACGGGCACAAAACGTATGTCTTATCGTGCTCCAACTTAAACTAAATACATTTTGTTTAAACCAAAGGGTAACATGTGGCTTTGATAGAACACGTGAATCATTATTTTTAATGGTAACCTAGATAACTGAAGCGCAATCTGTGTTTTATTTGTTCACGCTCGAGTGCATACCGGGGAGATTCTGGGAGTGAGTGTATAATAAATTGCATTGATCGGCCCATAACGTTTAAGACTGTTGCTGGGCTGCGTCCTGTAGATAACGGACCTTTCCAGTTTTAGCCATGCCCCGCCAATCTCTAGCTAAGATCCACGGACATCTCGGTTGTGTTGGGATCGATCGATCCCAGAATTCCCTGACTATCAATTTCCAGAAAACCATACATGTAATCTGTTAAATATTTTGAAACCAATTTTAACTCGAATTAGTTTTAAAATGTTCAACATCATGATTAATAAATAGTAAAGCCATACAATTCGTACAACAACGCTTAGTCCGTCAGCAAGTATGCGTTCGTGACGCAATTATCCACGTTATTCATGACGTCACTGATTATGACGTCATCCTAGACGCCATGCAGTTGATTGTGATGTCATATGATGGATGAATAAACTGGAAGGACCATCTTACATTGTCCTGATGGAGAATCAATGGATTGACCGTGCACTCTTGTGAACGGTAATGCTATGTTGCTTACTATGGCTATATAGTGACTAATTTACTCATAGGTGCTTTATTATGACTATAAACTTTGACCTTTGAACACGATTTCAAATACTATCACGTGAACAAAATAGGCGTACAAGAGGGGGTGGTGTGGGGTGGGTTGGTGAGGGGTGGGGTGGTGGTGTTGGGTGGTGGTAATTTGGGAACTGTTCTTATTCAACACTTTGTGTGGTTATTCAAGATGTTCAGAAATATAGTGACGACTGTCTACATTTCAGGTTAAGTAATGTAGTACTAATGGAATTTCTTGAAATAGACCTCGGATTTGTGATATGGAAATAATTCCTGAGATGCCATATGGCGGGAGAGTTTACGCAAACAAACCCATGGAACTAATGCAGCCATTGAATACATCTTCATTGCTCAGTGAAATGCGGTCAGCGCATATTGTTCTACGCATTTAACCCAAAAATATTCGTCAAACAATCTTACCACACGTTGCATTTGCCATGAGGTCAAGCGTAGGCTTGCGCGATTATGTGATTAAATCGGAAATTGTGATTATTTATTAAATCGTGATTTTATATGATTAAAAATTAAATAATCGAATAATCATGAATGAAGTAAATACAATATTTCAATTCCAACCATTTAAATGCTTTTTAATGCTATCGGTCACGGAATTTCACATTTTGATCGGTGAAATTATGTCCATTTAATGGGCCAATAGAAGATTAGAGAGAATCGAGACTGGTATTCCAGTGAAACAATTTCGAAAAATAGTCTTCTCTTGGCCTGCAAAATGGACTTTTCCAGATACCATTGCAGGTTTCCTTACTAATATGCATTTGTTGTTATGTCCTGGTAGTTTGTAATCACTATTATTCTTAAATAATCGATCATGATCAATTCCTTCTCGGCCAATTTATTTTCTTCAAAAAGACCGCATCGATGGTGTTTCCTTCTCCTTGTAGCCTAATCAGTGCTTAATGGGTGATACCTTATGCTCGATAACTTATGTAGATTTGCATTGTACACTTGAGAACATAATCCATAAATGGCGTGAACATATGTGTGGTTAAATGGAGAGAAAGAGAGAGAGTAAGGATGAACTCTGGTAATATTATGATGTATCTCTTTACATGTATATTGCTCTTTAGCTCAATGTTATCAATATTGCATGACCACGCCGAATGGGGAGCCCAGTTTTAGCGTTGCCCCTGTCCATCTCTAGTTAAGCTTCATCATCCACACTTCGCCCGGGTTGTGATCGATCCATCCATTAACTCCCTGAATATTGCTTTCTAGAAAACTATACAGGTAAGCTGTTGGATATTTTGAAGCTAATTTGACTGGGTGCTGTTGCTGCCTATGGCAGCAAGCAACAGCGCCCAGTCAAATTACTTTTAAAATATTCAACCGAATGTTTATTAAATATTAAAGACATACAATTCATACAACGGCGCTTAGCCCGTTAGTGCTGAACCATATCTACCACATTTATGACATCGTTGATTGTAACTTCATCATACACAGCACGCAGTTGATTATGACGTCATATGATTGATGGATAAACTGGAAAAGCCCAGTACCACAACCATAAAGCTCTTGCTAGTCAGATAGTAATCCTGACAAAATCATATCCAATACCCCTTGGTATGCAGTAACATAACACTCAATTTCTAGCTAAGCCCCTCCCATTTGTCGCTGAGCTCCTCCCACTTTGCATCTGTGTTGAATCGATTTGTATTTTGGAAACTAAGTCTATGCATTCGTAATGGATGAGGTGAGCGTTTAAACGTTCTTATATTCAATAAATAAATCCATTAATGTGCAATATTTGTTACCGAACTATGGCTCGCCATCAAATTGCAGAGTTGACTTGAAACGTGCAAACGTTTAGGAAAGACACAGTTTGTTAAAGAAATATATCTATGATATTCAAAAGCAGACACTAATAAATACAGTTTAAAGGAATGCTAATCTCATTTCAAATGTTGTATAGCATGGATAGATTATAATTTATAGATTCCATATCATTCACATCCGGTCACATTCCCTTATCTGTATCACAATGTACCTTTCCATTTTTAGCTATGTCCCGCCCATCACTAGCTAAGCCCCACCCACACATCGCCGTGTTAGGATTGATTGATCCCCGAATACCCTAATTTCCTGAAAACTATACAGGAAAGCTGTTGAATATTTTGTAACTAATTTGACTGGGCGATGTTGCTGCCTATGGCAGCAACAGCGCCCAGTCAAATTAGTTTCAAAATATTCAACAGAATATTTATTAAATAGTAAATACATACAATTTGTACAATAACGTATATACCGTCTTCAAATATGCGTTCGTGACGTACTTATCGACGTCATTCATGACGTCATTCATTATGGTGTCATTATACACATCGTGTAGTTGATTCTGACGTCATATGATGGGTGGATACTCTGGAAAGGTGAATTATCTGCTTCGTAATATCGCGTAAATCTTGACCATTGATCACCACCGTTTTGTCTCCTCAAGCGATAGTATGTGATGTTATATGTAGGTATCGATGCATTACATTCTTTATTATGTACTATTCATCTAGTTGAATATTTTGAAATTAATTTGACTAGACTTCCAGTCAAATTAGTTTTCAAAATATTCAGCAGCCTACGTGTATGATTGCGTTTCTACTGTATTGTCAAACAATACCTGGCGCCTCTATGATTGACTGCGTATACCGAGGCAGGCACTCTAGTTTCTTTCTGATTGGTTGAAAAGTAAATCATGACAGCCATCATATCAACATTTAGCTACTAAAGCCTGAATATCTTTCTTTGTAGGTATGATGAAAAGTTAACGTGTAAGGCATAGAGTACGAGTGCCAAATTCAACCAGTAAGGGTATTATAAGATAAGCTGATATTTTCTTTAACATTTCAGTAACAGTATTGATGATAAATTTCAGGCTCATATGTACAAAGTAAATTTGCATTGGATGGCTGTAAAGATCGGTTCTCTGTTAAACTGGTCCCATTGACTAAGTGAAGGCGCCAGTGTTAATAGAGAAATCCAGCTTTAGCTATGCCCCACCCATCTCTAGCTAAGCTCCACATACGCTTTGCCCGTATTGGGATCAATCGATCCCAGCACGGGCTGAGTCTAAATTTCCAGAAAACTATACAGGTAAGCGGTTGAATATTTTGAAACTGATTTGACTGTGTGCTGTTAGGCTGCAACAGCACCCAGTCACATTAGTCAGAATGTTTATTAAATAGCAAAGGCATATAATTCGTACAGCAATTTGTCTAAAACTGGCCTTAGAGCTGCTCAGCGGCTAAAGTTATACCGCAACAAGTATACGCAGTTTGCGTTGTTTAAACGTACAGTTTTTGAACTACGAATGTATAGCTTCCAGCAAGACTGGTAAGCTATGTTTCTCACGACCCAGCGCGCAACAATGCCAGCTGTGCTGCACTAGGAGTTTGGTTTTCCTCCATGGTTCTCTGCCATGAAGTGGATCGTCATTTTCTTTAGTTTGATACTTTGTCGATGGGTATATCTGGGTGAACTCTGATTTGGATTCATTCATTAAGTGATTCTCAATTTTTAGTTTGGACGTCGTCGGCATTTGCCATCTCAAGCGGCATACCCGGTATGGACACTGGGGTGGAGCTTTGGAGATCGTCTTGTCCTCCACAGATGGCAAAGCAGCAGCAAGGTAGCAAGGTAACAGGTGAAAAGCACAGGCGATAGACCATCTCCATGTGGTGATCTGACTGATGTCTCATGTTCTACAGACTTCACTGACTTAACTAGTACTCTTAGCGTGGTGCCTACAAGTAGTAGGTTGACTAGTCGCGGCTCATCTACAGTGCAACTGGGCTGGTGTAGTATATCTAGGATCTTTGAACGTTTAGTTGTATCGAAGGCTCGTGACGTGACAATGCATATTTTGTGAAAATCCAAATGTTTGTACATGCCTACTGACACAAGCATGTGTTGAGCTCAGACAATGTATCCGCAGTTGCATCCACGCGTAAAGCCATTTTGACATGATCCAGTGACGTCATCCACCATGTCTCGGATGCGGCATAGCGTAGCATTGGACATGGCATCCTGTATGATGTTGAGGAGAACAATGGCCGCATATTGGCAGGCGACCAGATGGATTCATGGGCTTGAGTAGCGCGGTAATGGTCCACTGGCCAATAACATTGATGGGAAGGTGTTCCAAAAAAGTTAAATTGATTAGGTGTGTGATCGGTTTTAAGATAATATCATTTGCGTATTTGAATAGTTTATTGTACATGCCATCATGCCCGCGTGTACGTCTCTGTTTTTCAAGGCGTTCAGGCGCCTTCTCAACTTATGCTATACTAATTGGTGTTAGTAATGGCATGGGGGTCACCGGAAACTGGGTGAAATGGCTCATTATCGAGGTCAGTAAACTATTTCTTAAACTATACTCGAATTGCGTCCCCTTTTCCCTGGTCAGTCCCGATAAAGTGTCCTTCAGAGCTGTGTACATTGAGTGGTGGTGTACATGTAGCCACTGACTCTCTGGGCTATCCGGAATCTTTTGTGAAAGTCATCTCTGGCATTGATTTCATCTACTAGGGAGTCTGCTTGTTGAATTGCAAGATCTTTTAAGGATTCGCCGAAGTGGCGTAGTATGGTATTGCTCTCCCTGCGTAGTTTGTTGTGGGCTTCACTTTGGCCACCCAGTCAAATTAGATTCAAAATATTCAACAGCACAATTGCATAGCTACCTAGAAATTAAGATTCTTGGAATTCATTTATTCCTGGAATAAAATTTGGCGCAGCTTAACTAGAAATTGGCAGGGTTTAACAAAATATACATCTCTCTGTTACTACCAAACGCATGCAATAGCCGGCGTACAGTTTACTACGCGATTATGTTCGAGCATGTTTGAGATTTATATTGGTTTGCGCGCTAACTTGTCAGCATTAATTTCGTGGCAGGAATTTATATTGGTCTCGGGAACATTTGCATCACTTAACCCTTCTTATGTCAGCAGCGCCTCAAAGCGCCCAGGATGAAATTCTTTTCAATTCACCGTTTAATTGCCAAGATTTTTCAATGGAATTATAAAGTTTGCAGACTAAGAGACCATTTTTTTTTGTAAATTTAACACTGAAAATTACAAAAATCGTTCACTGCCCTAAAGACAACTATGGAGAACATGTTTGACCATGTTACCCGCCAAAGGGGAAAGAAGTTTAGAGGGCAAGAGAATAGTATTTTTGAAAATTTACCACTGTAATGACTGGCTCGGTTACCGAGCCATTTATTCCTGTGGTAAATTGTCAAAAATACTATTCTCTTGGCTTGCCACTGGATATTCTTAATAGCATTGCAGTGGGAGTTTCTTGCCGGTTAAGCTGCCAGAATAAGCGTTAAGGATGCGCGTAGCTGACATAGATCTGGGAATACATGACCTATGTCTAAAGTGCAGATATTTGGCGCCGAGGCATCGAAGCGGATACAGATTTCCGAGGCATAATATTATCCATTAAAATTGGTGAGATCTATTAACAAGATTATGTTACGGCACATAATAGTAATACTAGCACCGATGGTAAACAAGTAGTACTAGTTACTTGGAGCAATCTTCGAAACCAATTTATTACTTTTGGCAAACTGCGCATTTAATCTATCAGTACGCGTCCAGGTATGTACTAGGAAGACCTTAGTTTGGAGTGGCTTGTTTGTCCACAAGCAAATCTATCCTATTTTCTGACACTCATTTCTTCCACCCCACACACCCACTCCCGTACACACACGCACACACTCCCTCACTCTCTCACCTTCACTATCTCCTGTTTTCTTTTACTCTCCCTATCCCTCCCTCTTCATCTCTCTCGCTCTCTCTCGCTCTCTCTGTCTCTCGCTCTCTCTCTCCCTCCCTCCCTCCCACCCTCTTTCCCTCCCTCCCCTCCCTCCCTCCCTCTATCTCTCTCTCTCCCTCTCTCTCTCTCTCTCTCTCTCCCTCTCTCTCTCTCTCTCTCTCTCTCTCTCTCTCTCTCTCTCTATCTATCTATCTCTCTCTCTCTCCCTCTCGCTCTCTCGCTCTCTCGCTCTCTCCATCCCTCTACAGTTCTCTTTCTCTCTCAAAATGAGTGTTAATTTGTAAATTCTTTAAAGACATACAATTCTTGCACTTTAATGACATCATTTTAAATTGTGTTGATATAGCTACGTGCGGAGCCGGATTTATCCTACTAGGGGGCCAGGGCTATTAACTTTCTGGGGCCCCATCAATTTCAGACAATAAAGATTATATAACAATGATGGTCGGGGTGGGGGCATCGTCCTATCACGCGGTCTCGCCCAGCCACTAACGCTCTCGTTTCGAGTCCAGTGAAGCGATGTGAGTGGGTGTATGTTAGTACGATGAGGTGGGGGGCAGGGTGGGTGGGTGACGGGGTGGGGGGCGGGGGGCCTGGCCACTGATAAATTATATACACTACTACTACTACTACTACTACTACTACTACTACTACTACTACTACTACTACTACTACTACTACTACTTGCCTTTAAAGTTACACATTGTTATTATAAAATAATTCCAATGGACAAAAAAAATTAGTGCAAATTCTAGAGGGCCCCCAAACAGTGGGGCCCCAATGCTTCAGCCCCGCCAGCCCGTGCGTAAATCCAGCTCTGGCTACGTGATGTTGGTCGTGTTGTCAGCAAATATGTGACGTCAAATATATGCGTGGCAGATCGGATCTCTCAATTAGTATGTCCCGTGTGCTGAACCCAAGAGGAATCATGAGAATATGCAGAGTTCCCAGATCAGAACCAGAGATCAGGAATCCTAATACATAATACATATATCCTTATTGTAAAATATAAGTAGAATTTGATCAACAGCTTTTTGGAAACCGCCTTGAGTTGACAGACAATGACACAGACACACAAACAGCGTGGGGTGGTGTACATGTCTGAACATAGCAGTCTCTTTCTGAACGCGTTGGTGTGTGGTTTATTTTTACCTAATGGCTATTACATTTATCAGACGGACAAAGACATTCATTCGAAGCATTTTCCCACATGCTCTTCACACATCTTTTGATATGTTATGTGTTTCATGAGACATGATAGGATGTCACAGTAACATCTTTAAGAAGTGTTATTTATTTTTTTTACCTATCAATCTGACGTCATATAACGTCATAATCTGCTAATTCGCATGCGGGATGACGTCATAATCATTAAGTCATAAATGATCCTATTTGGCCCGTCTTTAACACTTACTAGTCAGACACGTTGCACGAATTGTATGTCTCTACTACTTAATAAAGATGCTGTTGAATATTTTGAAACTAATTTAACTGGATAGTCAACAACAACGCACTGTCAAATTCGTTCCAAAATATTCAATAACTTACCTGTATAGTTTTCTGGAAATTGATAGTCAGAGAGTTCAGAGATCGCTCGATCCAGACACGAGCAAGGTATGAGAGGAGCTTAGCTTGAGATGGGCCATGCAAAGCTAAAAATAGAAAGGTCAATTATCCATGGATAAAATATGGAAAAATAGAAAACATGTATTCTATATGTAGCTTACATTATTAGCTTCAAGAATCAGATTTTGCTAGGCGTTGAAGACAACAATTAAGATTCATGTTCTGTGTTTGTACCAATTGAGGGATTTGATCTGTGGCTCGTGTTTTTGACGTCATAATTAAATATGTTACTTGATGTAACAATCAAAATAATGGAAGGCCCATCACGAAACTCGAAAAAGTACATTACGAAGTGTACTCGAATTAGGTGAATTACCACTTTAATAAACATTCTGTTGACTAATTTTAAACTAATTTTACTGGGATCTTTTGCTTCCATAAGCAGCAACAGCTCGATTCTAACATGCAAAAAATGGGCGGACATTGTTGTTGTTGTTGTTGTTGTTGTTGTTGTGGTTGTTGTGGTTGTTGTTGTTTTATTTCTTGCTCTAGTTGTTGTTGTTGCTGTTAATGTTGTTGCTATTGATGTCGCCGTGGCTATTGTTGTTGTTGATTTTGTGTTGTTGTTGTTGTTGTTGTTGTTGTTGTTGTTGTTATTGTTGTTGTTAATTTTACATGCAGAACTGAAATGAACGTGTCGTGTCATCGGGTGTGTAATGAGAAATAATTTCAGGCATAATGACCCGTCTTTAACTCATATTAGTTCGACACATTGTACGAATTGTATGTCTCTAGGCCTACTATTTAGAAAAAACATTCGGATGAATATTTTGGAACTAATTTGACTGGACGCTGTTGCTGCCATAGGCAGCAACAGCTCCCAGTCAAATTAGTTCCAAAACATTCAATAGCTTACCTGCATAGTTTTCTGGAAATTGATAGTCGGAGAGTTCAGCGATCAATCGATCCCAACACGAGCGAGGTGTGGGGGAGCTTAACTAGAGATGGGCGAGGCATAGCTAAAATGAAAAGGTCCATTAAACCAGCTATTTAAAGGAACGGAAAAGGGAAATAATAATGATCTTTATTGGTAATCTCATACAATATTAAATAAACTACCATTGTTAAAAATGGAAATAAGTCGGGATAATTTGCGAAAAGGCATTTACTAAATCTAGGAGCGCTTAACGTGGAGCCAATTAGTGACCAAGCCGGTGATTCTCTCGGTGTATCAACTGTGGGCGCTGGTATACCGCGTTGGCCTACCTGAATATAACGAAAGCTCACAGGAATATAGTTTTGTAAGCAGTATGAATAATACTCTATAGGCGCCTATAGCGATTAACTCGCCACTGCTCATTCTAATTTTGATCCTTTTGAAAACGTTATATTTGAAAGTCGCTTTTTCTGGTGGAAGCAACGAGTTTCGGTCAAAATGATTTCAAAATACACTGCTGGTTTCGCAATATGATGCCTATTGAATATTTTGACATTCGTGTGACTGTATGTAGACACTGTCTCTGGAAACAACGGCTTGCAGTCAAATTGTTTTAAAACTAGACAGTATTTTATCTGCAGGAAGTAGTGGCTAATCAGCTTAGCACGAATATAATTAGCTTATATGACCGGTTATAGTGGGTATTATTTATTCGATCAGCATACACCAGAGCGAATGGATCGAACTTCGTCACTAATTGGTTCCCGCCAAAATGCGATGAGTGGTATGTAGCTTCTTTATTATTCTGATTTATCTCTGTTTTTCACTGGTGGGTACAGGTTAATTATTATATAAAGCCGTCATTCAAGAGCATATGTTACTTCCCTGATCATTCCCTTTAATTATAGGCATTTCCATTTTGATCCAACTATAATTATTATAAATGGTCATGCTGTGTCATTGTTAGCTCTCATATTATGATGTGGGCTTGACTGAAGGGTAAACTAATCTATTATATATATTTTGTCGAAGACCTGTCTCTGTTTAAAAAATAAGCTGAGATCTTCTTCATAGTTGTATTCTTTTACTTGGTAGATGCACACGCTGCTATCTTCCCGTCGATTACATCAACACGTTGGTTCATAATAATTGGATTCATTATATCGGTAATTATCTAAGAGTGACAGGCAATTTTACTATGGGAATCTTCTACAGCGGCCCATCGTCGTCGTCGTCGTCGTCGTTGTCGTCACCGTCGTCGTCGTCATCATCAAGGTTGTTGTCATAGCTGAGGCCACCATCGTCATTGCCATTGTCATCGTCATGATAGCTGAAGCCACCGTGGCCACTTTGTTATCATCGTCTTTATTGGACATTAATAAATTGATCTGGCTCTGCACTCTGAAGTTTTCTTCAAAAATCGCGCGCCTTCCTTTGATTCTGCGGTGTGCATGGTTTGCATTAACGTCATCAACATCTGGTTTCATAATCATTGTATTTATAACAAGTATCTAGTGCTAGGCTGTTGCCATAGACGTGGACATTTCTAGCCATCTGAATATCACAATCCTCCTGATCCTCCGGATTTTAATCTCATCATTGTCATTGTTCTCATTGTCTGTCACTGTCGTCGCAATCATTGCCATCGGTGTCGGCATCCTTACCATCGGCATTCTAATTATTGTCATTGCCATCATCACTGGGAGTGTCATGTTCCCCAACATCACCCTGGTCGTCGTCATGATCGCCGTCTTCATCAGCACCATCATAAATGCTACCATCGATTTTAGAAGATATAAAGCTTTTTCTCCTTTAAATAACAAATGTTACGTATGTGAATAGTATCTAATATCAATTGGATTGAAATATGTCTCCCAACTAGTTAGATGTTGGTGGGACATTGATTAGTTTGTTAACTATTTTACCTTTCTGAAAAAATCCGCATATGTTGCAAATGTAGAGCATCTGTGCAGAGTTAAATATATTAACTGTTTGATGTGATAATGTTTATTTTCATAAACAATGGGATATAGCAAAGATACCAGACTGATAAACCTGTATGTGCGTGCGTGCGTGCGTGCGTGCGTGCGTGCGTGCGTGCGTGCGTGCGTGCGTGCGTGCGTGCGTGCGTGCGTGCGTGTGTGCATGCGTATGTGTGTATGCAGCCACGTGTCATAGAGAGAAGCTTACAGAAACCACGAGATAGTCTGTAATAGTCGTATCTCATCTCTGTATTGACATTCTATTCGGTGATCACACTGGAATATATCGTTCATGCTACCAGTGAATAAATATTCCGGATGTAAATACGTATCATATCTAAGTAATTCACCTTTTCAGAGTACCCACCCATCATATAACGTCATAATGAACTGCGTGATGTGTACACTGACATCATAATGAATGGCGTCATGAATGACGTCGAGAAGTACGTCACGAACGCATATTTGAAGACGGTCTATTCGTCTTTGTACAAATTGTTTGCTTTTACTATTTAATATATATTCTGTTGAATATTTTGAAACTAATTTGATTGGGCGCTGTTGCTGCCATAGGCAGCAACATCACCCAGTCAAATTAGTTACAAAATATTCAACAGCTTCCCTGTATAGTTTTCAGGAAATTGATAGCTAGGGCATTTGGGGATCGATCGATCCCAACACTGCGATGTGTGGGTGGAGCTTAGCTAGTGATGGGCGGGGCATAGCTAACACCGGAAGGGCCCATTAGTAACGTGACGCTTGCTCTTCGGGCCAATACTTGGAAACGAGAACAAATAAACTAGTTTGTCTGCAGAATATCAGGCCTTGAATCAAATATTTACAGTTGAGTGGGTGTCATTAGCGTAGTCAGTGTCATATAGTTCTGCGTTCATTTCCAATTTTCTGTTTGCAGAGTGTTGAGAGTTACACGAGATGGATATAAATGAATGTTGCTGAAACGCATGTAAGAAAGTTATATCGGGAACAGCGACAATGGATATGTGGGTATGTGGGACAGAAAGAGATCCAGCGGAATAGGGTGTGAAATTGAATAAGGATGGCAGAAAAGGAGATGATATTCTCGTATAGACAAACATCTTCACCAAACTACTCTCTTCAGCGCATATATAGGTAACACATGCTGATGGACTGAGTGAGTAGTGTTGACAGCTGGCAGTAATTGACTAGTACAGAGGCGTCTGTTTCACAATCGTAGCACTATTGAAGGTCAAGCACATCACCTTTTAAATATGGAAAATAAAATAAATACCAGCAGAACATTGCATTACCATTTGCATGTGACAGTTATTTATAAGTGCATTACGACTGAAGAGACGGTTGCTTTAATCATAGAATCAACCAGCTTTAATCAAATCAATTGGATATCTAGTTTGACAAAAGCCCAAAAATGTATTCCATGCCAAGTCACAATATTCATGCCATTTAATTTATTTGCTTTCACAATTATGCTATTTCTACCACTGACAAGAAAATCCTAGGATCGATCCTCGTTTCACAATATAATGGTATCTCTGCTTCATGTTACTTTGGCACATCCACCTCTCAAGGGTATACCTTGCTTCGTGCAAATGACGGCAGTGTACTCCAATGTATAGAAATTATACCTTGATCGGGAGCTGTAGTAAGATAATAATAAGGCATTTATATTGACAATGATTGACCGGATAACATGGCAACTATTTAATAGTTAAGTATGATAACTGTAATCGAAGCCCAGGTGATGCCACTATCGTGCCATGCTAATTAAGAGGCATGCCATGAACATTTCAACAACTGTATTGGCCTCGAGAGACACGCATATGCATGCACATTTGTTGACCATTTGGGATACAATACTGTGGTACATTACTTACTAACTGACTTAGACACACATATAATCCAGTTGGGATCGTATGTATGCTCATCTAAATATGTTAGTTTGTAACAAATATAGCATAGGAGCATTGGTTTTACAATTGTGACAATCAAACCCTGGCGAATATTGTGTTATGTAGTGTGGATAATTGGAACTAAGACATTCTGGTACAAGTGTTTGTGCATGTTATCATTCATCCATAGAGCTGCAAGCTAAAAACACGCGCCCTCCCCACCGCCAACCCACACCCTCCCACCCCACCCTACCCCCATGCACAGAAAAGCGGTATCTGACACGACCAAACTGAGTAGGCCTTTTCGATCACATGAAATTTTCTTATATCTTAATCGGAAAACGATGATACCATGGCACAGAATTCATGCTGCCTATTTTGCTGGAACATTTAATATGTAGATTTCTTTGACAGTGATATCATTATGTCATTTTCGTGGAAAGTGTATGGATAATGGGAATATTTCATAATAATCTATTCATTGTAGCAGGAGAAGGGACAATAGATATTATGTTTCATCACACAGTCGAGGTAATGCCAGCTGTGTTAATTGTTTGATCTGACAATGTGGGCAACAACACCAGAGGCTATTACGCTTAGTACGGCTTTATTCCTTTGTTTTGAAAGACGTTTGTAAATAAATGCACTTCGCCATTGTGGCGCACTGTAACAAGAATGACAGCTTCCATTGAAGACCTTATAAAGAAATGATACTACTGCTTTTCGTAAGCGAAGTGAGTAATTGTGTTTTATACTTAAAGTACTTGATCTTCCTTATTCACGAACAAATAACCATAAACGCTTTCAAAAAGCATAAGACTATATTTTCAAATGTTAAAGGTATCTTTAAATAAGGCACCATATGCATCACTTGATCTACTGTGAGAAGAAAATGTGATGTGGTAGTTGAAGAAAATGCCTTAGCCTATCAGAAAATCACACCACTCATTTAACATCAACCAGAGTTCAATTATGCGTTGCAATTGTTTGATGAATATTTTAAGCGACACGGACATCACTTTATGGATTGACCTCACTTTAGAGACTAGTGTAGAGGATACATACGGGTGTATTAATTCATTATATTCATTTGCGCCAGAATTCCTTCCATATGGCATCTCAAGACTGTAATTCAAGGACAAATTGAGCTCTACATCTTTAAATTTCATGACACCAATACATTAAGTATACAGAAATATTAAAATTCACCACCATTTTCCTACACACACCTTAAAAACCTTCATTTAGTGTTGAGTAGGCATCATTCCCAGATCGACCACAATTCACGGGCCGGTCGTCTACATGCAATTAAAGCAACATGAGAAGGGCAGATGCACTGTCCTCTATAATGCAATCGCTGTTCATATCTGTTTCACGTAGTAACTAGCTAACGTATCAACACACGTCCACTCTGTTGCTTCTCCTTTTTGACCTTCTGTCAGCAATTACATCAATATCAGAGAAAGCTGTAGCAAACCATTTCCGGGACCTGACAGTTTGTGATGTCAGATTAAAGCGAAATTGTTCTGCCAAACGTTGTTGTCCTTTTACAGTCTCACTAAAGCAAACATGATATAATTAGTATCACTGTATCGGGTTTGTACGTCTCAAATGGTAAATGTTTCGCTCGTGGATAGAGTAGTTAAGCCAAATTTGTTCTCTGGTAATTTTGCCAGGTCAATCACAATCACAGATTTGATGCAAATTGTCCTATTTATTATGTTAACCCATATGTGTAGACGGCAAATTGTGTCCTGGTTGGCTCTAGAGAGATGATGGTAGCAGTCCCACATGCTTTAATCTATGTGGGGTTAGAACTAGTGTGGGTGTTGTTTATTACTGAAAATAGTATTGTACTTGGGATATCTTGGAGAGCAATCGGCATGCTCCCTGTTTGTACAGCCGCTTTGACTATGTTCTGCTCTACTAGACATGAGCAATATTTGGCTAGCTGAAGTCATTGTTTCCACCATTATACTATGAGACAAGAAACTGAATATGTCTCAATATCTATCGTGTGTGTCCTACATGTTGAAGTCTATCTACCAAGTGAAGATGCTGCTCAAAGCCAAAGATGAAAAGTAAAGCTTGTAGTCACCATAAACGAAATCATTGATCAAAATTTCAGACATCGGGCTATTGTGAATCCAGCCCTTGATTTTAATTTAGGGATACGACTTATGAACAGTCTGATCTCCTTATTCATATTTCTCTTTATTTAATGCGTCCCTGCTTCATGCAAGGGTAATGTCATCATGATCAACTGAAACGTATTATATATTTTCTGTGGTTCATTATTGAGTTAGATTATTCACACACTATTTACCAAACCAACTCTGATCATGAATCAAGGTAACGCAACGCCGATTGACAGGCCACATATCTCTAGTAATGAGATATATTGCCAGAAACACGTTGAAACACATTCAATTGCACTGCTAGATGCATATCCATTACTATGATAACATTAATTACTCCAAGTATTGTTTTTCTCGAGCTCAAATTAAGGTTCTTCCTAACACAATTGCTCAAGTGATATTGATTGCTATGCCAATATTTGATCGTGGCTGAAATAGTTTTTTGTGTAGCGTAGTTTGTCTGGCAATCAGTTCTTTCCTAAATGAAATGCTGATGAATACACTAGATAAATTATATGATCATCGTGTATGAAAATAACGCAGGGATCCATTTCTAGCTAAGGACTGCCCGTGATCTGCGTCTATTGGGATCGAGTTATATACTTTGAACTAGGGATGGCGATATACCGATATCATATTGAAAACTGATCGTTTATGCCAATTTTGCTGATCATTCCATTTCCATATTCTCATTAGCTAGCACGACAAAAATTACCCAATGAGTATATGAAGACTAATTTTTCTTCCTACAAATGAGCATCGTTTATCTAATCGAGGAGTGGCCCGTTGTAATATTTGCGGAAATGAATGATTATGCACACATGACGATAAATATCTAACACATGCTTGATAGACTGTTTAAAGCAGGAATATACGTTTTCAAAGCTATGGTAGCAATAGGGCCGAAAATATTCAACATAATGTTTACTAAATAGTAAAGGCATCGAGGAGATAAAATTCGTACATGTGTTGGACTTTTCGAAGGTTCATGACGGATCTAGATATGTCACTATATATTCTGGAAATTGATAGGCAATGAAATCGATCGGCCACACAATGGGCGAAGTGTAAGTGGAACTTAGCTAAATATGGGCGGGTCATAGCTAAAAGTGGTTTCGTCCATTATTGCACTACCCGCCAAACCAACGTGCTTGAGGTGAGAAATATATTAAGGATTCGCATGAAGTTTGTAAATAAACAATATTATCAAGGAGAAACTGAGAAAAAATGTTTGGTTCATACACTCTCCCTACGGAAGGTTGCGTTTTGAGGGAAGAGAAAATGGATGTTCTATCCTGAGCTGTGTGTGGAAAGATGGAAATGTTATGTCACGACATACATTGCCATACTAATCAAGGTGGAGGTATGAAAAAACCCAGTGCTTATTATATTAGGAAAGGATACATTTATATGAATATGTTGAAGCATATTATACGTGAAACTTTTGTGCCATGGTTTATGGTATGAGCGAGACATAGACAGCATGGAAGGTTAGTATGATAAATATGGTACCAGCGAATAAGTCAGGTGGTCCGGTTGGTGGTTCTTATGGGGATTTAGCTCGCCACCGTCTCAACCCGCGTACCGACCGGGATCTTCCTTCTAGCGGAGATGGGTGGAATGGATGACACAATGCTGCATTCTATTAATGATGACTCGTTTAGTGAACTTTCTTAATCCTATAGTTTACACATATAATTCCAAATTCTAGTCACGTGTCGCTTACCTATTCTAAACCTATTCTCCTTAACTACAATGGATTCCTAAGAGAGAAGTATTCTTAATAAAATATACCAAAGTTAACCTTAAGAACTTGTCTGTAACTGACCAGTCAGCTAACTACATAGCTGACAATCTCACTACTCACTACCTGTCACTAGCGGTCAGAGACCGCTGTGGAAGTCCGTCCGAGTCCGTAACCGTAACTCTCACCGTCTAACTTTAACTCTAACTCGCTGTCGTCAACATTCGTCCACTCTTAAATATGATGTTCTCGTTATGTCAACAAATCCGTGCGTGCGTGCGTGCGTGCGTGCGTGCGTGCGTGCGTGCGTGCGTGCGTGCGTGCGTGCGTGCGTGCGTGCGTGCGTGCGTGCGTGCGTGTATATTAAGTGATGGCGGGCATGTATGCGCGTGAATGTGTCCTATGAGTATAATTAACTAATTTGAATAATACTAATTAACGTATATAATACAATCGTAAAGCAGCATATTACAACATGGTTACATTGAATTGTAAGAGTTATACTCTGCCCGTGGCCATTCCAGCTAATAACTGATTGTTCCATGTAGGGCGTGTCGATTAATAGTCTATGCATATATTTGGACATTTATTGCTGTAAGACTCGTGGTCTGTCCGTTCTATATTGTCACGCGTTACTGGGCGTGTCCGTAATTCAGCGTATTCCGGAGTTGTGTCGTCACGTGTGCGTGACTGGGCGTGTCTATTGCCAAGCGTATGCGTGCGTTCGTGTGTGCGTGTCCTTGATGCCGATGCGTCCGTGTGTGCGTGTGTCTCTATGCCCGTCCATATGTGTTGGTGTGTCCATGTGGCTATACCCCTGTACCATATAAGTAAGTATAGCAAGTTAGTATGGTAAGTAAGTATGGAAAGGCAGTATGGTAAGTAAGTATAGAAAGTCAGTATGGAATGTCAGTATGGAATGATTGTAGCTTTCCTTGAACGGAATGTGAAATTACTGCTCATTCTAACATCAAAACTGTTTTGCAACCTATTTTGAACAATTGTGTTTCAAATAATGAAGTCTTTCGTCAAGATTGTGTCTCTTTTCATACTGTGAAAATCTTAATATTGTTAAAGGAACAAGATGTTAAATTAACTACCCCGTAAAGTAGATGGTCAAGTCATCTAATGTCGGCCCAATTGATTGTATAATTTTAAGTTTCTCAAGTGTCGTCGACATAAATGGAGAATTGCTAGCCTAATCAGTGTAAAATATGCTTTAAGAGTGAATGGAGCCAAACATGACCAATGAACCACTGTTTTCTTTGCATATGCACTGGGAAGACGAGATGGCATACTCGTGTGTACCAAATCCGACATCTGCAATAACATTGTTCTGCTTATTGTTGGCTAGACTTGTTTTAGATTATAATGAACTAATTTGAAAACATCATGTTTAAAGGCGTTTTCAAATTATAGAGGAATGACCAATAGTTCAATAATGCAGGAGAAAAAAGGATACCCACTCTATCTCCTGTTTACTGAAATATGTTGCTAATGCCACAAGCACCAGGTTCAATCAGCAGTTTATTCACAGTGTAAATGACTACGTTAGAATACAACTGAAATTGAATAATATATCTGACAAAATCAAGGCTAAAATACTTCTTGTTAACACCTCCATTGAAAGGTCGTGCTAAGCAATACCACACCACATCCGTTACGTTGGCAGCACGGATATAATCCAGCCATAGACACAAATAACCTGGGTGTGCAGGATTCCTATTTCACACCAATGCAATTAAGAAACCTTGGACGCACCACTTGGGCACATGACGAGGGGTGATTTTTATGTGAGACATCAGTGTGCAACTCTTATTATCCCCACGTCTTAAAAAACGTCGGGTATATTGTAATCGCCTCCGTCCGCCCGTCTGTCCGTCTGCCAGTCCATCCGTCCATCCGTTATGCTCTCTCCTCCCATACCGTTGGATGGAATTAAATCAAATTTGGTATGTGGGTTACCCATATGATTCTGCTTTACAGGACCATATTTAAATATGGCTCTGCTCACAGTGGGCGTGGCAGGGATCAAAGGTCAAATCACTTGTAACGCAACTCCTCTGAAATCGTTAGACGGAACTCAACCAAATTTGATATCTGAGTTACCTATATGATTGCGGAGAGCAAGAAGCCATTTAGATTTGGGTCAAAAGGTCAACTTTTAACCTGTTGAAATTGATTGTAGCGCATCTCCTCTGAAACAGTTAGACATAATTCAACCAAATTTTGTATGTGAGTTACCCATATCAATGTAAAGTGGATGAGCACATTTATATTTGGGTCCGCCCAGGGGTGGGGATGTGGTCAAAAGGTCATGGAATCGATTGTAATGCAAGTCCACCGACACGGTTTGACGGAATTCAACCAAATTAAATATTTCAGCTACCCATATCAATGTGGAGTGGATATGCACATTTACATTTAGCCTCCGCCCTCACGGGTTGTGGGATGAGGTCAAAAGGTAATGAAATTGATTGTAATACAACTCCTCTGACACTATTAGATGGAATTCAACCAAATTTGGTATGTGAGTTACCCATATGATTGTTGAGTGCAAAAGGACGTGTAGATTTGGATCTGACCCCGGGGTGAGTTGTGGGGTTGTGGTGGCGCGTGGTGGTGGGTGGGGTGTCAAAAGTTCAAAGCCGTGAATGTGAGGATTTGCGATGACGCGTCATTGACCGATCAAGCTAGTTACATTCATATCACATGTTTAAATGTTACCGTGTTAGCAGTACACAAGCGTATATACATTTTCCTGACAATGTTGCTGAAATTATTGCGGATATATCCTTTCCAAAATGAACATCATCATATAGAAGTGAATAGGATTCAACAATCTCGCATTTCCATGGTCTATCGATTCTAGATGCAGATTTAGACAAGAAGGCAGAACTGTGATCCGATATTTCCGACACAAGCAAAACTATGAGCAGGTCAAAACTATAGAATACAATGGACGGATCCGATTTGTAACTCATGTATATCACGTCATAATCAATTACGTCATATGTAGGCTGACCTCAAAATCACAATTGACATCATGAAGCTGGAAATGTCCGGCATGTTTACGAATTGTATGGCTTTGATGAATTTACTATTTAATAAATATTAGGTTGAAAATTTTGAAACCATATTCCATAGGCAGCAGCAGTCCCAAGCCAAATTAGTTTCAAAATCATTATCAGCTTCCTGCATAATTAGGGTGAAAATGGGATTTTGACGAATCAGCATCCAAAGTACATAAATCAGCCATCCCGTACAAGGCATTGGGCGTAACTTGGCTAGAAATCGGCATTTTAAAGCTGGAAATGGGTGTGGCATAGCTGGAAATGGTCGTGGCATAGCTAGAAATAGGCGTGGATTATTTAGAAATGGCTCTCTCTACTGTTGACTCCGTATGCTGAACACGTTACACGGTGTCTCTGCTCTAGTGAGTTCGGCATATTTGAGTAAATGAATACCAATGGCCAGTAAGCCGATGCCGTTCTTGCTATGGTAATAATGTGCAGCGACAAATTTCTACTGAAATTGGAATGTCCATGTTTTCATTTACAACCCGTGTTCCCCAACATAGTTCAGATATCAGATCAATCCATGATACGTACGTAGCAGATGATTTTAGATGTTATTACTCTAACGGTTTCTTTATAATTTCAAAACAATAAAATACAGTACGTGTACAGATCAAGCCAAAACAGCTTCATGTTGTTATGCGATTCGTCTTTATTATCATGCTGCATTGGGAATATATAATTAGAGTTGGCACATCATTCATCGAAAGCTCTATTACCGGAGAGTCTCTTTCAATAACTAACACAGGGAATTGTAAATCATGACGATTGTTACATTAAGATACACATCTGGAATATTACACAGAACTGGGAATATCGCTGTGCGAGTTAGATCGCCGTAAAAGCAGATATACTACCCTGATAACGCGCATTACTGTGTCGTTAATGGGGGCAATGTAACCTGCATTGCTAGCTTCGAGAATCAGACTTTTCAAGCCGTTGGCAGTTCAAATTAGCACCGATGGTCTGGGTTTGTACTAATAGAGCCATCCGATCTACCAGTGTCCACTCATGTATTTGACGTCATAATCAAATATGTCACGCATTGTAGCATACCACGTTCAATATGAAGTCGCTCGGTCACGAACATCGAATTGTATGCCTTTGGTGAGTTTACAATTTAACAGGCATATGTTTAATATTTTAAAACTAATTTGATCGGGGGCGGTAGCAGTTGCTGCCATATGTAGCAAAGCTTCCCAGTTATTTTTCTTCCCAAATACTCAAACGGTCACCTCGAAATTTAGATTCTTCCAATTCAGTTTTGACAATTTCAAATCGATTCCAATACGCATGAAATTGGCGGGCTATGTTGTTGTTGCTGTTGTTGTCGTTGTTGTTGTTGTTGTTGTTGTTGTTGTTGTTGTTGTTGTTGTTGTTGTTGTTGATGGTTGTGGTGGTGGTGGTGATTGTGACTGCGACATTTTCATAATAATCCAAGTGTAATTATTACAGGTGGCCATGTTCTGTCGTTATTGGCTCTCAGATAATGATGCCACTTTGAATGAAAGGTAACATAATCTGTTATGTCTATTCTGAGGATAATCTGTTCGCCAAAGAATCTGAGATCATCATAATTGTATTCTTTTGATTGTTAGATGCACACACTGCAATATGTGCGTCGCTCACATCAATACGTGGCTTCACAATAATTGGAATCATTATAACAGTACATATCTGCACTTGATAGGTAATTTTCTTAAGGGAAGCAACAGCGCCCAGTGAAATTTTTTCAAAATATTTAACAGCAGCGTACCTGTATAGGTTTCTGGAAATTGAGATTCAGGGAGTTCTGTATTCGATCGATCCAAAAACGGGCAAAGCATTGGCGGAGCTTAGGTTAAGATCAGTTGGGGCATAGCTAAATCTGGATTCGTCTTGTGACTAGGACAGAATGCTCTACCTCACACTCGTAACGCTATCGATGGTGAAACACACTAACTTATTCAATATGGGAAATGGAATACATAATGGCATATTATTAGACTGCCATTGCATTGCCAATGTGATTACCAGAGAATGTTTTTTAAAGATAGAATCGACCAACTTTAATCAAATCAAATGAATATCTTGTTTTATCAAAACGAAACAGTATATTCCTTTTCAGGTCACAATACACACGCTATTTAATTTAATTGCATTAGCATTTATAATATTTCCACCACTGGCAAGACAATTCTAGAATAGATACTTGTTTCACAAAATGGCGATCTGCTATCTCCGCTTCACGTTATTTTGATACATCCACCTCTCATGCGTGTGCGCGCGTCCGTGCGTGTTAGCTCGCGTGCATGCGCGCATGCGTGCGTTAGTGTGTGCGTGCGTGCGTGCACGTGTTGTTTAGTGCACTTGACGGCAGTGTACACTACAAAGCATAGAAATTATACCTTGGTCAGGAATTGTGGTGATTGAATAATCATAAGAAATGCATGTTAAAGATGATTGGCCGGATATCGTGGTAACAATCTTATGGTGAAGCATGGAAACTGCGATCGCACTCCGTATCTTACCACTATCATGCAATGATAATTGTAATTTTTGTCGTATGTTACAACTATCATGCAATGATAATTGTGATTTTTGTCAGGAACCCTTCGGCAACGAGATTGGCATCGAGTGGCATGCGTGCATATCCATCTGATGCACACTTTAAAGTCAATACTGTGGTACATTGATTATGAACTACGATAGACAAAACTATGCCAAAGCAACGATTCTAAGGCCCGTTTTATAAGTCGAAGTTTCTGTCGCGCCACGCTAATGCCGACTGGTTGATTTATATATTGGATTTAGCTGGCACGGCACAAGAGAAGTTCGGCTTATAAATCGGGCCCAAGCGTGCTTATTTAACGTGTAACAAAGGGGCGCACGGACGACCCAACGTGATGCAGCAATCACCGGACCATGTATGTTAATTGGTATTGCTGATAAATGGAATTAAGGAATTCTGGTATATAGAGTACATATCATAAATTAGTTAACATGTTTTTAAAACAAAAACAGAAACTAGGTAGTAAGAAATGTTTTATTGTATATTTTGAACATACTTGGATTTGAAGGCATTGCTACCATCACTGTTGTCATTGAAGGAACCATGTTAATCACATATCCACAAGCTATGCACATGCCGCCATCGACAAAAAGGTAAATTTAACACAACAAATAAAAGGACGTTCTTAATCAAATACAATTTTCGTATATTGCTATCGCAATATGATAATACGGGGGTGGGGTGAGGGGGGGGGGGTGCATACAATTGACACTTTTAAAAATGATATCGTGATTATGCGACCCTTGTTGTCCATTTGGTCGGTGCAATCTTAATTGGAATATTCCGTGATTGTGTATTCATTACAGCAGCTCAAGACCCCCGATATATACGGTTTTCTCTTCCCACTATCGAACTAATAAGATCTTAATATCGGTAGGTATTTTCTTGGTCTGGCAATATAGGCAACGATAATCTAATACGATCTTCTCTTTTTTCATTTTGGAAGGCTTTTGTAGATAAATGCACTCTGCCATAATGAAACACAACCCCCATTTGAGGACTTTATCAAGAAACGATACTGACGCTTGTCATAAGCTAACTGAATAATTGTGTTTGATGCCGCAAGCACTTAGGCTTACTCCCAATCAAATAGCCAGTAATCTGCAGACTACATTACATACTATTGTCGCATGGGTTCACAGTATATTCATTTAATATATCATTGCATGATAGTGGTAATGTTGGCGAGCGAGCGAGCTTCAAGGACAAACACGAAAATGTGCTCCGCAATCTTTTCTTAGTTTAGTATGTTTTTCAATCGAATTGTGTATTAAAATTAGTATCAGTTTGAAGCTAAGATTACTGTGGTTAGAGTGGTGAAATCGGTTTTTAAAAGTATGTAGTACTTTTGTAGAAATATAGTAATTTATGTGACGTTTATTTCAAAATATATCAGTCGTTTGCACTACATTAGTGACCTTGGCCGTCCTATGTTTTCTTAAGGAAAGGACGTGAATTTAACATGGGTCAATAGACATCCGGTGTTATACACAATGCGTCGATATTTTGGGTAGGCACACTCAATGTTGTGTTAGAATGGAGACGTCGGGGCAGTTATGTCTAAGTCTTTTAACAACTCAAAATGATTTATTTTTGACGAACACAAGCGTTGATTTACAAACTGTGAGAATTGAAGAAAATGATACGTTTTTAATTAAATATAATACATATTCCGTGACGATACATTTGAAAAAACTCAATTCAATTTCACGCTGGATCGGCAAATTAGAGGAAAGTTATGGGAAAGGTACGGCGAAAGAAGAGAATGGCGTGATTTTTCGTGTAAATCACTTTGTGTCGGACAATGCGCAGTGCAATGTGACAGTGACAGCTTATAAGACCACCTCTGTTATCCATGTCCAGGGCACGAACTGTCGATATTGGGTGGCCACTGATTTGGTTTATCTATCGCGCAACATAGAATATATGGACGCTTGTAATGACGCTGATAACGAAACTCGTGATGTAGGCGATGACGAGGCTGGCAGTGGAGGCGACGCCTGCGGCATAAGCGACGATGACGCTTGCAATGCTGGTGACCACGGTGCCAGCGGTGTTGTTGGTGTCAGCGCTCTCGTAGTAGGCAGTAAGCACAGCTCTAAGAAAGACGACATGTCGCGCAGTAAATATAGGACTCATGTTGCTGATGAGATATCGTGTGATGGAGTGTTGGACTTATCGTTGCGTAGCCCCACACAGACCAAACCAAAGGAACTATTTTCCCCAGGGTTTTTCACTAGCACACCGACATGTGCTAGTAGTACAAAGTCAGTAAAGGAACTAATTGACCAGGTAATCGCGCTAAACAATATGGTGATGGAGAAAGAAGCCAGGATAAGTAGACTCGTACAGGAAAATACCAACCTCCGAGGTAAATTAGCTACAAATATCATAAGTAAACCTACGGTGGACAAAAGTGTGAATGTACCTGAACGAGTAGCGACCCAGTGCAGTCCCTTAAACATAAATACCGGGAGCACTAAATCCGAGTGCAAATCGGTCAAGAAGACAGTGAGCGGGACGTCAACCGTGGCTATAGAGCGGACGGAGGCGATAACAGTGGTGTCTACTGACGAACCAGCAGGTACAGTGACGAACAATCAACCGGATCGTCCTGTGAAACTATCAGAAAGTGACAAGAGCCATCCCCCTCAAACCATCGGCGTTATAACAAATGTCACGAAATCGGCGACCAAACAGTTTGATGGCTATGCTTCAAATCCCGCTAAACAAACACTGTTAATAGGGTCATCAATCGTCAAGGGCGTAAATGAAAGCGGCTTAGATCCCTCTGTACAGGTTATGTGTTGCAGAGGAGCTAAGATTATGGACATTCTAGAGGTTCTATACTCCATAGACCTACAGAATTATAGAAATATCATCATCATGGCAGGTACGAACAATTCGAATAGTCCGATCGGTGAGGTGTTGCATGACTTTGACAAATTACTAAGTGACCTACACACGCTGGCACCGCAATGTCAGTTGTACATCTGTCAGCTGTGTCCACGGGGTGACGATCGAAAGCGTAATGACTTCATCACTAGATACAATCGCCATTTAGAGGTGCGGGAGCAGTTCTTGGACTTCACTCTTATTGAGTCGGCGGACTTATTTTATTCACGAGCGGGTATGATAAACAATTCCCTGTTTTATGCAGATAAAGTGCATATAAACAAAACCGGATCTTCTCTACTGGTACGTTGCATAAATGATTACGTGACCATTCTTCGAAACGCGGTGTGTAGGTTTTGTGGTGAGCCCAATCACAAATCATCCATGTGTCGTCATGGTCAACTGGTTCAATGCTATTCCTGTTACGGCTACGGTCATAAATCAAATCGGTGCCTTGGACATTAATTGGCCGGCCAAGAAGGAGCGCCTATTGTAAACAAACTGTGTAAAATTAACAAAAATATTTCTCAAACAAAGTATAATAATAATAATAATAATAATAATAATAATAATAATAATATTAATAATTGTACGTGTATTTATTCCACGGAATATATGTATAATGTTGTAACCAGTAACAGATATGATTTATTAAGATATTTCGATGATGAGAATAATAGCCGTATATCATCAAATTATGACCATCCACCTATCAGTTCAAAGTCTCCTTCTGTTGTATTAGGAACTGCTAGTGCTACTTGTACTGTCACTAATACAGTAACTGTTATCGCTAATGTTAATTCTATGACACCTACTACAAAGTGCTGTCTTGATGATGATACAAGTCATATACCTATTGCCATTCCAAATGATGTTCCATGCGCCCCTGATAGCGCTTGTATACCCGCCAAGACATGCGCCCCTGGTAGCGCTTTTATACCCGCCAAGACATGTGCCCCGTTTAGTGTTTGTATTACAGACAGCCTGTGCACCCCTGATAGTGCTTGTCTTACCGCCAACCTATGCGCCCCTGATAATGCTTATCTTACCGCCAACCCATGCGCCCCTGATAGCGCTTGTAAACCCACCAACACATGCGCCCCTGGTAGCGCTTGTATACAGGCCAACTCATGCGCCCCGGGTAGTGTTTGTATACCCGCAAACCCATGCACCCCTGAAAATGCGTGTATACCCGCCAACCCATGCACCCCTGATAATGCTTGTATACCCGCCAACCCAGTTGTCGCATCTCCACGCGTTCATTATAGTGCTCATATTACCACATTTCCACATACCGCTACTAGTGCTAATCTATGTTATGATAATAATAATAATAATAATAATAATAATAATAATAATCTCTCCTTTGCAAATAATACCATGAGTGGAGAGAATTGTAATATGAGGATTACGGATAATAATTATCTAAAATTCGTAAATATTTTCTACTACATGAACATGTCCAAAGTAAGTTTTCTAAATTTCATCAATATTATTTCATACTGTGTCGTTGGAAAGATAACCGACCAACAAACACATGCAAGTGTTAGGTCACCTCTTGATCAATGGAAATGTAACAATGCTTTTATCAAATTAACAAAACAATATGACTCCCCATTGTTCAATTCAAATGCGAAAGGCATACGCATAGGCCACTTAAACGTACAGCACTTGTTGCCCAAAATAAGCCAATTGAAAATAATGATGGAAACAAGCATAAAACAAATTGAAATTCTTGGTACAACAGAAACTTTTCTTAGCAGTATCTCGACTAATAACCTAATCGAAATTAATAGCTATAATATCGAGAGAAAAGATAGGTCAAATCGCTCGGGAGGCGGCATTGTAGTTTACGTTGAGGAGAGCCAATCATATTTTAGGAGGGCGGAGCTAGAATCTGAGACTTTGGAGGCACTATGGATTGAAGTTAAGCCGTACAAAACAAAACCATTTTTATTAGGCTGTGTTTATAGACCGCCGGATTCACCGTCTAGCTGGATTGACGAATTCGAATCTTTACTCGAGGCCGCATATTTATATAATACTGATATTGTACTGATAGGCGATTTTAATATAGATTTTAATGTTCCCATAATAGCAAAATGGCAATCATTAATGGATGCATTTCACTTAGTGCAGTTAATAGATAAACCGACCAGAATAACAGAAACGACTGCTAAAATAATCGATCATGTATATTGCGCTGAAAAAAGCAAGCTTACTTCTGCGAGTGTAGGCGAGCTTGCGCTAAGCGACCATTTTCCCGTATTTGCAGTGCGGCATAGTGTCACTAATAAAACTAATAGTCATCATTCAATAAAATACAGATGTAAGAAAAAATTTAACAGCAACAAGTTTATTCAAAATTTATTAGAATATAATTGGGATATAATTAATTTCGTCAACGATCCAAACGAAGCACTAAGCGTTTGGCATGAAACATTCCTTAATATTTTAAATAACCACGCCCCGATTGTCGAGCGACGAGTTAAAAAGTACTCCCAACCTGGATGGATGAACCAAGACATCTTGAAAACGATGAAAGACCGAGATTATCACAAAAAGTTAATGTCATTGATAGAAAACGCGAAGCGGCACTATTTCGGTATACAGCTGACAGAAAATAAGCATAATCCTTCAAATATATGGAAGATCTTAAAAAGCATCAGCCCCAAAACAAACAAAATGCCATTAATATTATTAGATAACCAGGGAAACGAGGTTAGAGATACCGGACAACATTGTGAGATGTTCAATAAATACTTTGCTACTGTTGCATCCGACCTTGCGAATGCCATACAACATAAAAACCACGCGATTTCACAGGATCTTGTAATGCATGTTAACAGTAGAGTTCCAAACGATGTCCAGTTTAAAATACCTGGAATAACAGTAGATTATGTTTACCGTGAAATTTCCCGTTTAAAAACTAATAAATCCGCAGGGTATGATACTTTGAACGCGCATTTCCTAAAGCTGGCCGCTCCAGTTATCGCACCATCAATCACCGCCATTATTAATAAGAGTATTGATACAGGAGTATTTCCTACCATGTGGAAATGCGCAAAAGTTAAACCCTTACACAAGTCCGATAATAAAAGCGAAATTAGTAATTATAGGCCCATTTCTATTCTGCCAATTTTATCGAAAATTCTGGAAAGACATGTACACAATTATCTATATAAATTTTTGACTACATATGATCTATTATGCGAATCTCAGTCCGGCTTTAGACCCAAACACTCCTGCGAAACCGCGTTGCTAAAATTAATAGACACGTGGCGATTTGCAGTCGATAATGGAGAATTCGTTGGAGCTATTATGATAGACTTCAGAAAAGCGTTTGACCTTGTAAACCACGACATACTGCTACGAAAACTAGGCATTTATAAGTTTCATGCATTTGCGCATAAATGGTTTAGATCGTATTTAGAAAACAGACAGCAGTATGTTTCAATCTCGGACAAAACATCTGGCATGTTACCAGTCACGGTAGGCGTACCGCAAGGCTCGGTGTTAGGACCTTTGCTATTTATTATCTACGTGAATGACCTTCATATGAATCTTACCTGTAATGTCGATATGTATTGTGACGATACAACCATGCATTGCCATTTCGATAATGTAGCAAATATAACTGAAAAATTAACAGCTGATATGGCATCCGTCCATGATTGGTGTCAAAACAATAAAATGGTTATAAATACCGACAAGACCAAATTACTAATGATAGGCACTAAATTCAAACTAAAACAGATAAATCCGGAAATTAAAATATCTATCGTCGATGGAGAAATAGAAAGTGTAGAAAATGCAAAACTCTTAGGCTTAAATATTAACAACAATCTCTCCTGGCAACAACACATCAACAAAATTTGTAGCAAAATATCTTCCCTAATTTTTATGTTAAAGAAAAATAAACGGTACATGAATGTTGAGCAACGAACCTTATTTTACAAATCATACATACTTTCGCACATTGATTACTGTTCTCTCGTATATTACGCAGGTATGCCAACATTGTTGAGCAAACTAGAAAAACTTCAAAAACGTGCAGCGAGAATCATCTTAGACGTCCCACATAGAACACCATCGCGGCAATTATATGATGAATTAAAATTGACGCCACTATCACAACGTATAACTATTAAATCAAACATTATGACATACAAAGCACTAAACAACCATACACCTAAGTACATCAGCGACATGCTTACACCCATAGAGACAGCACACACATTACATCTACGATCTAAAACTAATAGCCATTTGAAGCCTCCGAAAATACGAACCAACTATGGAAAATACAGTTTCACATACACAGCTAGTCAAAATTGGAATTCCCTTCCTACGTGTGTTATAAATTCAGAAACGCTATCATCTTTTAAGCACAACATGCACATACATACACACTTTCAATGATTTTATGCTTTGTTTCAACGTACCTGCATTAATAATAATAATAATAATAATAATAATAATAATAACAATAATAATAATAATAATAATAATAATAATAATAATAATAATAATAATAATAATAATAATTAATAATAATAATAATAATAATAATAATAATAATAATTTATCGATTGCAAAATATAATAGTATCTAACCATAAGAGCCGAATTTAACCTGCTCGGGGCCCAGGGCTAATAACTTTCTGGGCCCCAGTGTTCATTAATCTCCCGAAACTAACGGACTTCTCCGGGTTTATCTATGCCCCGCCCATCTCTATCGAAGCTCCACCTACTCATCATTCGTGTTGGAATCGGTCGATCTCCGCAGATTTTGGATATCATTTTATAGAAAACTAAATAAACTATTGGATATTTTGAAGCTAGTTTGTCTGAGTGCTGTATCTGCCTAAGGCAGAAACGACACCCAGTCAAATTAGTTTCAAAATACTCAACAGCATGTTTATTACATTAGCATAGAATTACAAATACATACTTATTATTGTCGTCTTTCCGCCATTTGATATTTGATATTGAAATGGTTGAAAATAGGTTTTCATTGCAACAATTATGTATAGTTTTGTATATATTTTGTGCATGATTTGTAAATTTTGTAAATATAATTCTAATTAGTTCATATAGTTATTTGGCGAGGGCCTCTGGGAGATCAGGGCATTGCTCTGAAGATTTACCCTCGATAAATAAAGATTCTTATCTTATCTTATCTTATCTTAAGACATTATACGCATCTCTTAGTCTCCGGCGAGAATGAAACATGATGTGGTGTTTGAAAAAAATAATGAATTGGTCCAGCAGGAACTCGCACCATACGTTTGGCCTCAAAGTGAGGTCCATCTAGGCCTGTTTGGTTAATCGATATTTCATCAATAGTCGATTATTTTTCCTGCAAATTATATAATTGAGTGTAAAATAAAATAATCGAGCAAAAATCGATTATTTATTTTAATCACTTATACCTTATTGTTTAGCCTTCTAAAACAGCTAATGCATCGGTGGTTTTGTCGTTCTAGAAAGGTGGTTGTATAAAGAATCCTCTTCTCATTCAATCCCGCACCTCCCGAGTCGTAATCCATGCACGCGAATGTTTATATAAGTAATTGCTTGATGCGCCAATGATATGAAGCATTTGTTTGCTACTGTTTAATATTCCCCTCTGAAGGCTATAGGCTGAAGTATTGCTGCCCATTTTGCGATTAGAATTGTAAAATGAATTGCTGTTTTCACAGTAAATTCACAAAATTTCGATGAACATTTTGTCAAGTTCTGACTATTGTTTAGGAACTAATTTGACTTAAAACTGTTACTGCCTAAGGAAGCAACAAATTGCAGTGAAATGATTCTAAAAATATTCGACTTTTCTAATGCTGCGAAATAGGGAAACATCGCAGATAGGCACTACACGTGAAATCTATACATGCATTCCAGCGTGACGGATTTACACAATCTTGCGGGACATCCGTATTTGGGAAGACCTACCATCAATAGATTTTGGTTATAGCACCAAGTTTCAATGTGCATGGCAGCTAAATACAACTGTGTTTAAAATTATCTCATGACAAATACACCGAATAACGAAATTACTTTTTTATTCCAATTTAATACAGCGTGACGGATTTACTACGGATGCAACCTCTTATTTTTACACGTGTCTTTCATTGCAAATTCCTGCAAAATTTCTAAATTACTCATACTATTCTTGGGGCCACTGCATAAATATATCATGTAAGCATTAAGAAAACCTCTTTTAATTAACGAATTTGAAACATATTGTTTTTAAATGGTTGAAATCCACGTGACGGATTTACATTTTTGAAACGTGACGGATTTTCTTTAACTGTAATTCCGTCACGTTGCCAAAATGTACTTAAATGTACAATGTACAATAAACTTGGAAAGGTTTGGACAACAAACATATCTGCATAGCGCTTCCCTTACAACTACTTATCAGTTCAATCACAATAATTACAACTTCTAATATAACAATAACGTTGTTTTGTTGGGCGTTATGGTCGTTTGAGTCCAGACTTGTGTGATTGAAGCCCGACATTTTCGTTTTTGCTTCAAAAGAAAATGAAGGGCTTCAATCACACAAGAAGGGACTCAAACGACCATAATGCCCAAACAAAACAGCGTTATTACTATTATTATTAATATAACCCCTACTGACGCTCACTCTTTTTTTTGTCATTTTGTTTGTCGACATTGTAGTCAGTGTTGATTGTGACGTGGAGTATGACGTAAACTATGATGTAAACTATGACGTAAGCATTAGGTAAACTGACTGTGACGTCAACTGTGATGCAATGTAATCTGTGACGTTTACTGTGACGTAATCTATGACATCAGGGGTGGGCTGATAATGGCCATTTGAGCCCGCTAGTGACGTCAGGGGCGGGCCGATAATGAGTATTTGAGCTCGCCTCTGACGTTAAAACGGGGCTTTAATATCATTTGAGCCCTACATTCGGATGTTAACATTGTTTGACGCTCAACTCTCGTAATAATTGCTATACAAATCAACGTTACTATGCGGCAGCGCCCGCTATATTAATAATAATAGCTGTCAGACACCAGGTAATCATTAAAATCACCTGATAACCATTTGAGAGTAGTCAGCTGCAGCATTGTGAAGGAAAGTAACCGATTCAACTTCAAACAATTAACATAACAAGAGTTCATTTAAAATAGAATACAAATAAACAATGTAACAAATACTGGCATATAGTTACCTAGACTAATCATCTGTTATATGAATCATAACAGATGATTAGTCTAGGTAACTATATGCCAGTATTTATGATTAAGTTGAACAATTATTTTATTTAGTGAAGCAAGTGTAGCACGAGAAAGCATCTTCGTCATCAATTATTCCATTTTGTTCAGCGCAAATCATATGGAACCATTCTTTACACCCTTGACAACAAATCCAATCATCAGACAACATCGGGTCATTTATATTACCATATGCCCATTTACAGATGGGACAGAAGTAAGATTTTGTGACTGCTTTCTTACTTTTGTTAACCTGCTTTGTTCTTTGTTTGCTTTTGGCAGTTGAGATTTTTGCAATGGTTTTTTATTTCAAAAGTGTGGACTTGTTAGAGGGATTATTACCAGACGTTGTTGGGGTAGGCCTACTTGTTGATGGGAATACATCTACAGATGTTGATTGCTGGTTAGTTACACAGACTACTGGCTGAGTAGGTGTATATGTTGTCAGCTGGTTAGTTTCAGATGTCAATGTGATATTATTAGGACTATGATTGTCAGGGGCTTGTAACTGGGCTGGCACAGGGGGAGCTAAAGGTGCGGCTGCTGAATTGGCACTTGACTGTGTGGCATACATAATTCGACGATGTTTCACCATAGGCGCATCAGCGTAATACTTGGTTTCAACCATGTCCCCGTTTGGCTTGACAAAGTGTACATTTATTGTTCCTAGAAAAGGCTTGAGCCCTTCCCACAACTTGTTCAAGCCTAGAAGCTGGTAACGATTACCAATTTCCACTTCCGTCATTGTTAACACACATATGCTAGTTTCAGACTGCTGAACAGCATTGGCAAAATTATCAGCATTATATACAACTGTTGACCTTGACATAACCTTTCGGTTTACAATTCGTTTCACATTACCACCAAGCGCATCATTTGGCCCTTTGCCGTGGCTGGTGGCAAAATAATTCCACGACAAAGGCATTCCATATGTGCCTTCTAGTTTCTGCGCCAGTACAAAGATAAATTTATTTTTGTACTGGCTTGAAGGCCCATCAGTCCAGATATTGATGGATTCAACTGATGGTAGTTTCACTCGGATGATTTCCAGCACTTTACTCGTGAATGCTGCGACAGCACACTTCTCATGGTCCCGCGAATCACTCGCTATCACATAACTAAGAATTCTGTCACGATGGTAGATCATTATTGTGTATAAAGAAACCTGATGCTGTCGCCAATGGGCGGATTGTATTTCGTCCTGAGAACCACAACTATAGTTTTCGGCAAAGTCCATTTGCAGAACACACTCCGTGCTTTCAGGATTTTTGGCTCTGTTTTTACATTCCTCATATGCACTAGATTGTTTGGTTTTAATGAAACAATGCCAAAGGAACTTCGGTATTTGATTTTCTACTGCCTCGAATGCGTCAGTCACCGTTCCTTCTACAACTGTTTTTG
>CM067373.1:176663454-176678454 GCA_034401795.1 Chaetoderma sp. LZ-2023a | reverse complement strand
AATCAAGCACATTCGCATTCAATGTAAGCATTTTGTACTTTTTCGGAGTTTGACGTATCGTGAAAACATGCAAATTCCAAAACACTGTTTATGTTTATGCAAGTGAGAAAGAGTTGCACACATGAAATCAACACATATTTTTACATACACATCAGTCATTAAAACATTTTAACTATTAGGCATAGATACACCCATGTGGCTCCTACACTAGGTCTTGGAGGCCTCATTCATAATTATAATAGTCGCTTGCATCCCTTTGATTGCGAGGTGTAGACTATGTAAACTTTGCCTTACTTTCATCAACACCTGGCTTCGCCATAATCGTATTAATAACAATTATTTACAAGTAGCCTATTAGTACGAGCCAGTTTTGATGGGTAACCTAGGCCAAATTGCCACCTAAGCCTTGTTTGTGTCATTCGATGTGTAAGGTTATCCAAAATCACATACTAAAAATCACCATCGATCCCTTCTGAGCGGAATTTTTGACGAGGGTTTGAATTTGAGAATGTTTTTATTATTTTCTCAAACCGCTTTTATAGATATCTTAAATCTATGTTCACGATCTTCTTTAACATCATTTCTAACGTGTCATTTCTCGTATTACCCTTGCTAATACATTATTATTTGAATTTGAATTTGAATATCTGGTTGTTTATAATTTTAATAATATTTGCTCCAGCGTAACTTTAGAAAACTCGTTATGGAATAAATCAAACCACATTTCCGCGAAGTCATACTTATACAGAGTGTGGATAATTACTTGACTTTATTCTTCTTCTTGAAACAAAAGTCTTGCGTCTCGGAGGGTTGTATCTGCTAATGATCGTATTTAGTAATATCCTTCATATGATGAAAGGATCTGGAATAGAAGAAGCCTTAGGTGAAGTGTCTGTTCAGAATGCAGAGACACATTATGATGAGTGGCAAAGCTATTGCTCGAGCTCTGCGTCGTCTCTACCTAATAGAGGCAGCACTAACTACACAATTGCTAGCTTCTCTACTCCCTCGGAATTCCAGCGACAGTGAAATGGAATGTGGGGAGAAAAATATAGATTTTGAATCAAATGAGTCTTTCTTTGTTGAGCCAAGTTCTAGCTGTACTGACGAACGCATGGATATGGATAGGCCAACTGATATACTAGCAGAAAAAGTAAAAGATCTTGAGGAGCTACTTAATGGTGTTCTTGGCTTTAGCATTAGTCCAGACAGGTTTGCTGACTACAAAGAACTCGTCACACCGGATGAAGAAATGGAAAATGTAAAGACATCGTTGAGTGCTCAATCCAAGACTGCCAAATGATGGATACAGTTTCAAGAATACATCAAAGACATAAAGGACTTTATCAGCTTTGAGAGGCGCGGGATGTGGCAAACTCATCGTGTTGCTGTGATCAAGTTTCTCAACCTCTTTTAAGCAGCTGGACATATACACTATGCGAAGAGTGCTCGTCTATGGTCTGGACTGTGGACTGATCTCGTTATAGAACATGTTCTGATGAAGTCACTGAAAAGCTGTGGTGGACTGACTCGAGGAAGGAGCATGACGGAAAGCATGATGCATCAGTGGGTCTACACTATGCACGCGTGTGCTACCATGCATGTTGCCATGCCATGTCTGACTAGGAAGCGACACATTACGATCGATAAACATGTGGACATGGGAAGAACTAGACATGAGCACGATTTGCGAGACATGAGGAAAATTATGGAGTGGTTTCAAGTGCATGACCCCTTTGATGCCAATATCCCACAACTGCGATCGGTAAGAGGATGGCATCAACTGTGACGAGACCGAGAAAGTTGGTAAAGTGTTACAAGAGAGCATGGATGGTAAAGTTGTAAATGAAGCATCCATGAAAAGGTTTCAGATGGTACGCACACTAGATGACATTAAACCGGGAATCAAGATTGATAAACAAACTGTGCGAATTGATCCATCGGTTTTGTTCATGCGATGGACTGCACTAGCACAAAGAGAGATGAAGATAGTCCTCCTTACTTTAGACATGAAATGACTGCAGTCCCTACCTCGTTATTCAAAGGTTTTTCCATTAGGAAGGTAGATAAATCAGAACTGGCAAGAAAAATACAGATTGATCTGACAAACATCGAAGAAACTTAGTCCCCATTACCGAAGCATAGCATGCATGTGATAGATGGGGGCTGGCTTCTAAATTATATAAGATGGCCAAAAATACAACTTATGCTCAGGTGCTTGAACACAAGGACAGAATGAGTTGCATTGTGTTTGATGGACATGAGGATGTTCCTTCAACCAAGGACAATGAACAAGGTCGCCGGCAAATAGGCAGGATCTCTGCTGATAGATTGGTGAACGTCACAGCGAAGGCTCACGCGAATCAGGAGGAATTACTCTCGAATAAACGAAACAAGGACCAGTTAATTAGCTTTCAGTCAAGTCATCTTCAAATCGCTGGGCCATTCCACGAAAATAAGTACGGGGGATGCAGATACAGTGATAGTATCAACGGTACTCGACTATGCTAGAGAAGGTCAGCCCGTCATAGTTGTTGCTGAGGACACTGATATCTTCACAATGTTGCTGTATCACCCGGAGGATAGATTGGCAGACATTTTTTAAGTCTCGAGGAAGCTGCTGATGTCGTCCCATCAAAGATACGAAGCGTATTCTTATAATTCATGCCTGGAGTGGGTGCGATACAAGGTCTGCCACATTTGGCCATGATAAGACGAATCTTCTGAAGGTAATGTCTAACTCCAAAGTGGTACAGGATTTGTTTGATATAATCGAGAGTTGTGACACATCACAGGACCAGGTTGGCAGTGCAGAAATTACCCTGTTCCGTTGCCTGTTTGGTGGCACTGAGAGGGCATGCTTACCTCACTGAGATATGCCCGATATATGCAGATGGGTGTGAAGGGAAGTAAGGTAGAGCCACCACGCCTGCCACCAACTGAGCATGCAGCTTACTTCCCCAAGCTATGCGTTCACCTCCAGGTTGTCAGATAGCAAACTCTTAGTAACAATGAACTGGACCACAATGATTGGGGATGGAAAGAGGAAAATGGGTCTTTATGCCCGATAATGCCAGATCTTCAAGCTGCTCCATCGACGGTACTTAGTTTCATTCGTTGTAAATGCAAAGTAACAACAAAGAATCCGTGTGGCACCAAGCAATGCTTATGAAACAAAAACGAATTGAAATGTGTGATCCCATGTGCAGGGTGCCAAGGTCAAATTTGCAGCAACATCGACCATCTGGTAACTATTGACGAAGAAAATGATGGTTTGGACTTATAATCGCATGCCATTGCAGGACACATCCAGACCTCAAAGCGTATGTTAATGAGCATCTCTATACTATCTTCAGTGCTAAACGTGTTTCCTTTTTCGCTGACACCTGTGCATCTCAGCTGTTGAGTGACAAGGAATATATTTTATGTTTTCTGCTACCATGGCATCTTCTCAGATTTTACACATGATGTAAAAATGTACCTCAAATTAAAACCCATGTACAAAATTCCACCCAAATGGGATCAATGGACATTTTAGTATGCAATTCAGGATTAATTTCTTGCTTCGAATGGCACCACAAAGCCTTAGGTGGGAATTTTGTCACGGTTCACACCCCTCAACGACTTGGCTAAAGCCCTAAGCTTTGGCCATAGCTGTGGAGTTAACCCTTTAACACTAATGTCAGCCAAAACGGCTTCTGCGATGGCCATGAGAAATATCCATTTGCAGACCAAGAGAATACAATTTTTTTGATTTACCACTGGAATGACTGGCTCGATAAACGAGCCAGTTATTCGAGTGGTAAATTTTCAAAAATAGTCTTCTCTTGGACTGCAAATGGACATTTTCTATGAGAAAATTGAAATTTTCTTGAACACATTCGAGGGTTAAAGGGTTAAAGATCTGCACACCTAAATACCTTGTTGGATCATTCCCAGTTAAGAATCTCTTTAGGACGTACACATTTTCACGAGACCAATATTATCGCGCATTAAGCCGTGCGCAGACCAATATAAATCTTAGCCACGAACATGTTCGCACATTAAACTGTGCATCGGCTATTGAAGGCGGCTGCCAGTAATTGATTAGGACAAAATTCCCTCCCTCACACTCGTAACATGGTGATTGGTGAAACACACCCCTGATTCAATAGTGGAAATACAATACCGAATAGCAGGATATTACGCTACTATTTCAATATCAATGGCATTGACATGGAAGGAAATGACGGTGTTTTTAGAAATAGAATCGACCTGCTTTAATCAAATTGGGTGGATCTCTAATTTTATCAAGCAGAAAGGACGTATTCCACTTTCAGCTCAAACTATCCCTGATATTTAAATCGTTGCATTCTCATTTATAAGATTTCCACCACTACCAAGATAGGATAGATACTCGTTTTGCAAAATGACGACCTGCTAGTTCTGATTGCTACCGCAATACGTTGGCTGGACACATCCACCGCTAAGTACGTGTTGTGCTTAATGCACTTGACGACAGAGCACAGCAATGCATATAAATGGACCTTTCCAGTTTTGGCTGTGCCCCGCCCAGCTCCTGCTAAGCTTCACCCATACCCCGCCAGTGTTTAGATCGATCGATCCTTGAACTCACTGAATATCAATTTCCAGAAAACTATACAGGTAAGCTGTTGACTATTTTGAAACTAATTTGACTGGATGTTGTTGGCTGCGACAGCACCCATTCAAATAAGTTTCAAAATATTCAACAGCATATTTATTAAATAATAAAGACATACAATTCGTACAGCAATGATTAGCCCGTCATCAATTCTCCGTTCGTGGTGAACTTAGCTACGTCAATCATGACACCATTGATTAGGACGTCGTCAAATACGTCACTTAGTTGATTATATTTAAGCCAAACTCCTCTAAACTAAATTTGTTAAAATCATATACTGTTAGAGGCGTAAATTGCATGCCTAGAAGTAATGAAACGAAATATATCTTATCATGTGATTATTTAATTACATATAAATTAAGATAATTCTTTAACTTGTGACATTGAATTAGGGTCCCTAACATTACTTTAAATAAATTATACTAATTTATATGGAATGAAATCATCATATGTTAAAATTTATTTCGAATTGGCTACATAATTTACGCTTCTAAAATTGTACGATTTTTACAATTTTATTTTCATACATTTTGTTCTGCACCTTTAACTAAATTGTTTTGTGATTTTGCGATAAGACTTATGTACAGTTTGATCTTTTTACTCATATTTATGAGCGCGATATTCTTCTTCTTCATGTGTCTTTGTACACGTATTTAGTGCATGTGATTGTAGTAACACCGTGTACAGATGTGGTTAGTTGGTTATGGCATAGAATACACAGACTTATTAAAGAAGCTGAACTGTGACACTGCATTTTCCACGCTTATCAAACTGTACAACACTGTGCAATTTTTGAGTCCGCATGGTGAGTATGTTCCATAATACCTATGGTGTAGTGCGTTTGACAAATTTCAGTAAATGAATACTGATGACTAGTGTCGAGTTACTATCGTTACTGCTATGGTAGCGAGTTGTAGCGACAAATGTGTACTGAAACAGGAAAATCCAATTTAGATCAGATCAGTTAATGATACGCACGCAGCAGATGGTGTTAAAATTTCTGACCACAGGGTAGAGACTGAAGAAGCCAAAAAATAGCCATGACAACTATACGAAACATGTTCGGTGAAATCATTGCTGGCCTGAATTGTGACACAGGACTTAGATATAAATCATGACTTACATATTACATAGTGAGGAGAATGTTGGGAAAACTAGAGTCTGGGTGTTTTGTCATTGTGCTTCTGCGATACAGTCACGGCCCGATTCCCGATTTTGGAAGGATGTCCACCATGTTGTCGACAAGGATGTGCACAATGTTTTCGACAAGGATGTGCACCATGTTATCGACAAGGATGCGCACCATGTTGTCGACACGGATCTGCACCATGTCGTCAACACGGATGTAAACCATCTTATCGACATGGATGCGGCCCGTGTTGTCGACACGGATGTGCACCATGCTGTCGACAAGGATCTGCACCCGGTTGTCAACAAGGATGTGCACCTTGTGATCGACAAGGATGTGCGCCTTGTGGTCGGCAAGGTGTGCGCCATGTGGTCGACAGGGATATGCACCATGTTGTCGACAAGGATGTGCACCATGTGCTCGACTAGGATGTGCGCCTTGTGGTCGACAAGGTGTGCGGCATGTGGTCGACAAGGATGAGCGCCATGTGGCCGACAAGGATGTGCACCATGTGGTTGAATATTGGTGGTGCGCTGTGGCATGTTCATAAATGCCCATATATTTACTTCAACCTACTGGTTGCCTCTCCCAAATAGGGGTATTGCTGCATTACGCAATATGTGTTCTTTCCGAATAACAATGGCGGGGTTGGGGTGGATTTACGATTATTGGGAAACTGAAAAGGAAATCTGATAGGAAGATGATGGTGACACCAAACTGCTTCTAACTGTCACCTTGTCGGTTAAGAATTCAGCAAAGCCTCAGTAGACAAGGCGATGTTGGTAAAAAAAATCAATAATGGCAATTAAGAGACACATCACTCCCACCCTCATCCCACCCCCACCCCACCCACCCCACCGCCACCCCACCCCAACATAAACAACCAGGCGATAAAGACAGGAATGTTTGGCCACGAAGTTGAGCCAGTTGCAGGTCTTGGCACTAAGTTGAAATAGAAAGAGAGGAGGTGAACACTAGCAGCATCAACATCAACCACATTTTCGCTATGTTGCAAATTGTCTCAAGCGCAATGTACTAAGTGTCCTATTATAAGGCTACGAATGTCGGACGATGGCCTCATCAATCAAGCCTTCCAAACCTTCCAGACAAAATGTTTCCGGTGTATCAGAAGACGTGTCTGACACAATATGAGACCCTCAGACATAACACCGCTGGCAAAGTTTAGGTAATGGCTGTTGTGTGCACGCAGGATACCACCCTCGGCACATCCGAACATAACACATTGATGGACACCACCATGGCGGACAGAAAGTGGAGATCCAAAGAGGACATGAAGAAGGATAATTGAATATGAAATTACTGAAAGAAGGCAACGTGCACTGGGAAACAGCTGAATAGGAATTTAGCAAGCAAATGATTAATCAATTTAAAATGTGTGACATATTCTTCTTCGTCAGAAATGTAATAAAATACATATACTGATTGTGATCGTAAAATGGTTGCAAAGTTCCCCAGGCAAAATATATGTCTAAAATTTGTAAATGATTATTATAAATATAGTAATTGCGAAGCAATGCATGGATGAAAGTATTGTTAAGTTTGGTGCGTACACAGCTGGTAATCAAAATAATGCAACAGTTACCCTCTAACCTAATTATGGAAGAAACCGCAGATTCCTTTGAGAGCAATACCGTATTTCTCCAGTAAATAGTGAGCAACTGGTTTCTATCAATAGTATTATATGAGAGCTAATTATAAGAGAGCTTGACAAATTATGGTAATCATTCCCTGGTCAGAGAGTGCTTGCCGATGGCTAAATGAATAGAGCAGCAATTAGAGATTGGACTCAATATTGTCTCTGCTTTGGCCAATGAGGTTTTCCTTAATATCATTGCTGTCAACATAAATTTTGTATTTTTGTCTGAAAAACACATACCCCTGCACGCGAGCATGCATCTTTCATTCTGACTTCTATTTGCTTGAGTCTACTTTCATGATACGCTGAACGCAGCTAGTCGAGCTCTATTGTTATGGTATCAATAAATACCCTATGTACGATGCGGGAAATATTTATTATTGGCTCAAGTCTTAGAAATCTAAGTACTGTACACAGGGCGTGTACGTGTAATTTCCACGTGTGCCCTGAAGTAGAATGTATTTTTTCTCTTGTATATCATTGCATCATTATAGCATTGTATATCTAGTTGATTTGATTAAAGTGTAGATCATGGCTGGCATTTTCTTCTGAAAACAGATAGAGTGATGCTAGATTAACATGTTATCATGCACTTTTATTCTTTTTAAAACGTGTATGCTAGAAGAACGTGGTTATAAATGTTGAAAATTATGCCTTTTGCTGCTTCCTAATATCACTCGGCAAGTTCCGTAAAACCGGTGAAACGCACCACGTGACACGCGTCACAAGTGGAAGGGACGAGGGAATTCCCTCTAGTCGTTGACGTGTTATTTAGTCCGACTGGCAGGGAGAAAAGAGTTGCATTTAGATATATTTATGCAATTAATTTTGTTAAAATGACACAAAGATGCGTAGTACGATATCGAAACACACGTGAATAATTTATCCTTTGATTAATTTCCATCAGATTAAACTTTGGCAATGTTTGCCGAGCGATAGTATTGAGATTTCGGGGATCTCGGTGGTAGGCCCACATGTGTTAAAAACATGAATTTTCACATTCAACGCTAGAAAAATGCGTCGTACTTTTGATTCTGATATAAAAAAAGAATTGTGAATCATGTTCTAAAATCCCGCTGTACATATTAGAATATATTTTCTAATATTAAACGGTTTTTAGCGACAGCTCAATCGCCAATCCATCCCGCTAGCATTTAGCATTGTGCGAATCGAAGGTTCGTCGTATCTTCTATCCAGCAACAAACGGGTAAATCGAGTCCACTAAACGATTCCTTCACAGGAATGCCGGAATCGCGATAATGATTGGATAAAACCCGCATTCTTCAGCTCATACATATTAATGAGCAATGATAAACACGAAAGAAGGAAACCCCTTTATCTTAAATAAACTTTCTCAAGGTTCTGTAAAAATGAAATCTGCCAAAATCATCGGCAGCAACACGTTTTACATCAAATTGCCATTAAAATATTATGCAGTTATTAAATGTCAATTTGTCAATGTGTCCAAACTGTTTGAACATTGATAAATTGGCATTTAGTAATTAACTGGGTTAGTTGCTTACCAGTAGTGAATGGGTCAATAACTGACTTTTCATAAACTTAAAACTTATGGATTTCTTTATAGATATCCCATTTCCCAAGTATGATTTGGCTTTTAAATTTTTGGAAATCATACACTATTTCCTTTTTAAAGATAAAGGCGTATGTAAAAAATTTAGCTGTTATGATAATAATTTTGAATCTTGAAAGCCAACACATCTGGGAAATGGGCTAAATCTGAGCCTATAGGCTTATATAAGTTTAAGCGAGCTTGAGTGAACACTGATAGAATTGTAAACCTGGCATAAATCATGAATGTTACCTTGAAAATATCGACATGATAAATATATCAAACAAACAAATAATTTAAAATCAAATTTAAGGGAGTGGCATGGTTCTCAACAATGGACTACTTAAACGACGAACCCAGTTCACGGCTCAGTGGTGGATTATCTTACCACGGGAGGAAGCATTTGCAAGCTTCTTGACTCCTCTTTCATGCACCCAATAGTTGCCTACCTGTAGTGAACACTGATGGCGCACACTCAGATCGAATGAAAGGGTCCATTGAACCAATAAAGAACAAACATGGCCAGCAAACAGTAAATTATGATTGGTCATAATTGTGGACAGCCATGTTTTATCACTGATCAATTTCTTTTGAACAAACTTTATTCACCCTTAGTTATCGATGAAATATCAGGAGTTTCAGCCTGAACCGTAAGCACTTCCTGTGATGTCATTTTCAAGAACAAGATGTTCACCTGAAAATGGATTAGTCAAAATTCCAGGCACTCAATATGTGGTACTCCTGTCTGAATTTGGTTAAAACTGGGAATTGATTAACCCAATAATACTCATGCCGCCCAAAAAATTGCTTCTACGGTAGATCTGAGAAATGTCCATTTTCAGACCAGGACTCCAATAGAATACTATTTTGTAAATTTACTACTGGAATGACTGGCTCGATAATCAAGCCAGTCATTCCAGTGATAAATTTTCAAAAATAATCTCGACCTGCAAATGGACATTTTCTACGAGAAAATTGATACTTATTTTGAAGAATTTGAGGGGTAAATGGTTATGGATGAGACATCTGATCAATCAAATTTCTGAATAGAACTTCTGGAGCGTACCACTATAGGGTTCATCTAGTTGAATTTGGTTAAAATCAACCGAGCGGCTGAGGAGATGCATTTTGACAATTTCCGGGAACTTTTTCATAGAATCCAAGATTTTCACCCCAAAACTCACTAATCGAAGTTCTGAAGCGTAGCACCATACGGTTCTTATAGCCAAATTTTGTTGAAAATCCACCAAGGAGATGCATTTTGACAATTTCCAGTAAATCATTTATAAAATCTAAGATTTTCACCGATCAATTTATGGATCAATCAGAATTCTGAAGAGATGTTCTGGAGCCTAACGCCCAGGGGTAGATTTTAAGGATTTGTTCTACTAACCAGGCAGGACAGTGCATCATTGATTTTACTATCCCGCAGCAAAGTTCACTAACCCAATGTTTGTAAGCTCAAAGCTGATCACTTCTTTAATCCAATCACTGATACAGAGAAGCCGTTGAATATTTGGACATTAGTTTGTCTGGAAAGCCATTGCTGCCTTTGGTGGGTATTCGACATAATGACATTAGAATAGTATTTTGTGTCTTTCCTCTTTTGAGAGCAACTAACCCAGACAGGTTAGTGCAGTTTTACTAGCCCATATCAAATTCTACGATCCTCGGGTTAACAGGTTAGTCTTATAATCGAGCCCTGCTAACACGATAAGATTCTCCCAGACAAATTTGCCTGAAATTGGTCATAGAAGATGCGATTTGACAAACAGCTAAGTCTGAGCTAAGCTCACTTTGTCAGCATTTATCTCATAATCGGCCATAACTGTCATGATTTTTACCTGCGTCGCCAGACGCAAGGGTTAATATGAGAATGGAGTGCTTCTACTTCTTTTGGGTAAAAATCACAATGCAACAGCTTTTAGCAATAATTTCTTCAAATTGGATACTGTGAATAACTCAGGTTCTACTGGCCGAATGTTTGTCCATGGGGTCCCGAATATGTGCACCAATTTTGAGGTCAAAGCTAAATCTCAAACAGTAAAAGCTTTCAGTTGGCAACATTGCTTAAAACAGGCACTTTTGACGTCATAGTGGCCCAATTGAAAAATATACATGTATCAACGACATGAATATTGTGCAAATTTGTCCAGGTTATTCATTACAACCGAATTACGATTGCATAAGCTGACCCAGGATATACAATTTGACCGACGGACGAACACCATGGCATAGGCGCACTTGGGCCTTCAGGTCAGGCGAGTTAATAATAATCTGATATTTTCCGAATATTCTCAGTTTATTGAAATTTAGACATGCACAAGAATCATAGTAATTTCAATAGTTGATGCAACAACAATCTTCTATGATTTCACATAGAATGGCTGTACTAATACCAGAGTGTACTGTGAAGGCCCATGCTTTCATTGTGCTATGATTTCACATAGAATGACTGTACCAATACCTGAGTGTACTGTGAAGGCCCATGCTTTCATTGCGCTATGCTTTTCTGACCCCTGTTTGCTTTAACCCTTTCACGGATGAATTCTGATAGCGTGTCTGGAGCTCAGTGTCGCTCACATGGAGTACTGTTGCCAGCAATAGTTTTTAGTTTTAAAAGCACACATTGTGGCCAGACATTGTAAGAGTAACCTGTTAACCCTTTAATGGTCAAATTTGGTCAAAAACTCTTAATATCTGCCTATTGAGTGTCTATTTACAGGCCAAGAGAACACAACTTTTGAAAATTTATCATTGGAATGACTGGCTCGGGTATAAAGCCAGTCATTCCAGTGGTAAATTTTCAAAATTGTATTCTCTTGGTCTGTAAATGGACATTCCTCAAGACCATAACAGAAGCCGGTTTTGGCTGGTATGACCATTAAAGGGTTAAACAATTTGGGGGGGGGGATTTCTGGAAACCCAAGATAGCTGCCGAAATAAATCCACCAATCAATTTTATGTAGATTCTATTCGGATGCTGAACACTATAGCAGCCAAGTTTGATTGAAATCGGCCCATTAGTAAAATGTATTAATTACTGATAAGTATTTTTTACCAAATTTCATTCCTAATTTCAGAAATCCAAAATGAGCACAACAGATTTAACAACCAGATTCTGTATAAATGTCAAGAATCATACATGTCTCTCCAGGAGAATTTTGAAGCGGAGTAAGCACCTGCTCTCCTAAATTTAAACCAGTGAAGCGAGCAGTGTTAGTACTCGCCTCTATATTCTATCATCGTTACTAAACAATATAGGTAATCTATGAGATGTTCGCCTAGAATTAAACTTAGGCAAGAGGAGAGCAACCATTCGCCTCTCCATACGTCATGATCATATAATGTGGCATCTTAGAGGTAATTACATACAGGTCTTGTTGAAATATACTGTCATCTTTAAGACAAAAATGTGCTTTGAAAGATTTTTGAAATCCTAGATACCCATTGTAAAAATCAACCAATCAAGTAATAGTTTGTATCAAAAAATTCCATAAGGTTTAAGGTCATGCCAGCCAAGCCGGGTTAAAATTGGGTAATTTTTAGGAAGATTTACCGTAATTATACGTTTTGAAAGATTAAAAAAAATTATAGTAAAATCCAAGATGTCCAGGTCAAATCATCATGTGGCCATTGGAAAATTTACCAATCAAATTTCTGGATAAATTCTGGGATGCCTACTATAATAGAGCTATCTAAGCACAATTTGATTAATATCGATGGTTAATGGCCAGAAGTATTTTCATAAAAAGAATTATAGATGGGCAGGCGACAGAGGCAAAGGTCACCATGGTATAAGCTCACTTAGTCACTTGTCCCTTCAGAATGGGTGTGCTAAAATTTAGTGATCAAATTTGGATACAATTTTAACACAATAAAGGCTGATACTGTGAAAAGAGAATTTTCAGATGTTGGCTGTGATCAGTCAACCAATTTGGCTCAAATTTTAATAGGAAAGTTTGTAACCGTACATTAGGCTTCCACAACATTGCCATGTTTCATAAGGAAAATCCGTCATTAGGTGAAGGGTGATCTTGCTCGCTCTGTAGTTAATATTTACTGGTAAGCAAATGTTAACATGCATGATGGTCAAAAGATTAATTTTTGAAAACTTATCACTGGACTGGATGACTTGATAATGGAGCCAGTCATTCTAGTGGTAAATTTTCAAAAATATAATTCTCATGATCTGCAGATGGACATTCAGTAAGGAGATATGCTGATTTTTGTTACCAAATTTAACCATTAAAGTGTTAAATGTGTGGAGTGATTGTACACTAATTCCACTACTTTGTTTATGTTAAAGCCCATTTACTAACTTCAATGAAACCTTTATGGTCAGTGAGGTCACCTCTAAAAACGGCTTCTGCAGTGGTCTTGAGAAATGTCCATTTGCAGACCAAGAAGGCTATTTTTTTAAATTTACCATTGGAACGACTGGATCGATAAGCGAGCCAGTCATTCCAGTGGTAAAATTTAAGAAATAATCTCTTGCATCAGTAAATCGAAATTTAAAAGAAATTCAAGGGTTAAAGGGTGAGGAGACTGTATACAGTGGCTACTTGTTTGTGTTCCATAAGGTGGTCTCTTCATAGGCATATAATTTCCACTCTGTGATAATATTACTGATTAACTTGATGGAGGCAATTCAAAAGTAAATGGAAATCTAAACTCAACCATTCATCGAAGAGGCTAAGGGACCAGTTAGTGGTGGTCATTGTCTTTATCTATGCCTTCTCATTAAAACTAGAGAGAACTAGCATGACAGATGCCAGTATAGACTGGCGGTATAACCTTTTTCTATTTTGGCCTTAGAGAAGATTGTGTGCAATATATCTGATATTATTTAAGCCCTCTATTGATTTGTTAAAGAAATTTTAATTTATGACGGTAGTAATCATTACACTGCTCGGATAATTCTCATGCGGGTTTGTACATGTAGCAAAATAACCTAATGCACAGCAAACATACACAACAGCAAGATGTTTTAACAGTATATACATATATCATTATTATAGTTTTCTAACAACACACCTTTCCAGTTTTAGCTATGCCCCACTCATCTCTAGCTAAGCTGCACCAACACAATGCTACACCAGCACAATGCTCGTGTGGAGGATCAATCCATCCCTGAACTCCTTGACTATCAATTTCACGAAAACTATACAGGGAAGCTGTTGAATATTTTGAAACTAATGTGACTATTATTAAATAGCAAATACATACAATTCATGCAATGTGTCGGACTGTTATATATTTAAATTGAGTCATTCTTGCTGTAATTGATTACGACGTCATACTATGTGTCACATAGTTGATTATGATGTCATATGCTGGATGGATAAATTGGAAATATCCATTACGCTGATGTGTGTGAACAAAAGTAAACCTCCATCAGCGTGCTAATGTCTATTTCCAGCATACTAAACAATTGACGATCGGTTTGGTTGAGTGGAATTAATGAAAACGGGTGTTTTAGTAATTCGATTAATTACCTTCTAATAGGATTTATAAAGTAAAACGAATTGTTTGAGCAATTACAATATGTAAATAATAAATTTATGATTATACCTTTATAACTTGAAAGCGAATTGACACCTCTGAGTGTAAAGTATCTCCATTTCTTTCCCCACATTGTCCTGCACTGACTCAGTCATGGCTCGTCAATCACCTGCTCATCGCTACAAGCCAGCTTTTCAGGTGTACTCCAATCGTTGGACTATCAAAAGAATTAATTGGTATATTCCGTCCAATGTGACTTTTAGTGCTCTGCGATACACAGTATTTCTTCATTTTGACTTTCTATAACCTGATAAATGCGTGTTTAAAAACACAATTTTCACAAAAACAAATAAACATCGTGAGGAACCAATTCTTACATACGAGTACCCGAGTACCCGCTAATTGCCTTTGAGCGGCCTCGTTAAGCGATCGTCCGGAAATGTGTATTACATTCTCCGCTTCAGATGCAGTATTGATTAATATTTTAATTCTATACG
>CM067373.1:176633454-176655954 GCA_034401795.1 Chaetoderma sp. LZ-2023a | reverse complement strand
CGCATTTATAAGTTTTCCACCACTAACAAGATAGGATAGACACTCATTTTTCAAAATTACGACCTTCTAGTTCTGATTGCTACTTCAATACGTTCCTTTGACTCATCCACCTTTAAGAACGTGTTGTGTGTAATGCACTTGATGACAGAGCGGAGTAATGAATAGCAATTATATATTGACCTAATAATGATAAAACAGTCATATTGAAAACGATTGGCAGGGGAGCAGACCAGGAATTCCATAGAGAAGTTTGAAACCGTGATCGTGGGATACTAGCTAGTCTGACAACGATTTGATGAGCATTAGAAAGTCAATACTGTGGTGCTGTGCTGAATAGTTACGTTAGACAAACATGTAACCAACCAGAAATTGTCAGCATCAACATTTAGATATGCGTGTAACAGGCAGATATGGAGAGTAATAACATCGGTCCACCGATCACTATCCTATCGTAAATGCTGATTGGTAGTGTTGATATTTGGAATTTAGGAATTCTGCTACATACGGCATAGCAAATAAATTATTTAACATGTTTCCAAAACAAAGAAGAAACATGCTAGTAAGAAATGTTGTGTTTGAACACAATGGGCCTTTCCGGTTTTAGCTATGCCCCGCCCATCTCTAGCTAAGCTCCACCCACACCTCACTCGTGTTGGGATCGATCAATCACTGAACACCCTGACAATGAATTTCCAAAAAACTACACAGGTAAGCTGTTGAATATTTTGAAACTAATTTGACTGGGTGCTGTTGTTGCCTAAGGCAGCAACAGCGCCCAGTCAAATTAGTTTCAAAATATTCAACAGCATGTTTATTTAATAGCAAAGAATAACAAAGACATTCAATTCATACAACGTGTCGGACCATTTGAGATTTGGTGACGGTCTATATGGAACCCTTTGTGACGTAATGATTATGACATAATCGTACACGCGCTTAGCTGATTATGACGTCATATGAGGTCAGCTGATGGATGGATACTCTGGAAAGGTGAATTGGATTGGAAGCCATTGACTCATTAATTGAACTATTCACGCAAGCGCTAGGAATGTGTTGCCATGCACAAAATCCAGCATCTGACAACAAAAAGAAAAGTACTTTTTTGATCGAAAACAGGGCTAAACATAGAACTCATGAGGCCCTGTACAAAGCTTCTGTACTTATTGCTTGGGGTCCGGGGAACTGCCGCTCGGATCGCCCGAAAACTAGGGTCCAGCTCTAGCCATAATGATGCTGGGGGTGGTGGGTGGTTGGGTATGGGAGGGGACCGAGGTCAGAGGGCTGTAGGATTTGACCTTATCAGTCTTATACAGTACCGCTCAGAACTAACCTAACATGTTTCAAACAAAATAAGAAGATACTGTTGAATATTTTGAACATAATTGAATTGGAAATCATTGCTACCTATTTCGATCCAATTATGTTTAAAATATTCAACAGAACAGTATTACATTTCTTGTATAAAGATATTAACTTAACCATGAGTTGTATGATACACATAGCATTTATGCGTGAAACTTGAAGTTACGTAACATTTACGCATGGGCCCGAAAAAAGGAAAATAAAACATAATTATTGCGTCAGATTTGGGAGGGGGGTGTGTGCGAGGTGGCCTGAAAATTTGGGGGATCTGCCCAAACTCACTTGCTGTACTGCCTTAAGTTCGGCCCTGATCACGCACAATTTCCGTGTCGCGTAATCGCACAAAGATGATATCACGGCCTAGAATTGATGCTGAAGATTTTGCTGCAATATTTCTTAATAAGTATATTGCATTGAAAATGATATCATGGTATGTCATCATCGTTGTGCATTTGCAAGGTGTATATGCAATGGGGATATCCCGTGAGTTTGTCCTCATGGCAGAAGGGCGAGGCACACTATATATGATTTTGTCATCACATAATCGAAATAATAATATCTTTATAGCTGTGGTAATGGACATTTCCAGTTTATCAATCCATCCATCCATCATATGACGTCATATTTAACTGCGTGACATGTACGATGACGTCGTAATAAATTCCGTCAATAATGACGAATATAAGTTCGTCACGAATATATAATTGTCGACGGACTAAGCGTTCTTGTACGACTTATATGTTTTACTGTTTAATAATACTGTTTTGAAACTAATTTGACTGGGCGCTGCTGCTGCCATAGCAACATATTTAGCACCTTCCCTGTATACTTTTCTGGAAATTGATAGCCAGGGCGTTTGGGTATCGCGCGTTGGCCGAGCTTAGCTAGAGGTGGGCGGGAATAGCTAAGACTGGACTCAACTATCTGGGTCTGGCAGGAGTCGGAAAAAACTCAAAAGACTATTAAGCATATTATGACTTTCGTTTTATTTTGGAAGGCTTTTGTAGATAACTGCAGTTCGTCATGATGACAAACTGTGGAAAGACTGACAACATCCTTTGAAGACATTATCAGGAAACTATCCTAATGCTTTCCGTAACCGAAGTGAATAACCGTGCTTTAATACCCACTTGGCCTTGCACACGCTCAGATACACACACATGTTTTCAGGTATATTACTAACGTCGCAAGGGTTCAAAGCATATTTACATAAATCACTATATGCATCATTTGATCTACTGCGAGAAGGAAACATGATTCGTTATTTGAAAAAATGCATGGCTCCACCAGGAAGTCGTGCAACTTATTTGACCACAAACCGAATTCCACCATGCGCTAAAATTGTGTGAACATTATTTTTAGATTATATGGGCAGCACAGTACGGGTTTACATCACAGTAGAAACCGCTGTAGAGGATAAATATATTCGCATTAGTCCACGCTATTCATTTGTGTAAAATCTACAATATAGCATCTCATGAATTTCATCCCGTCATCAGCAATACAGTAGAGAGCTAGATATATTAGGATTACCCATCATTGACTTACATCCTACCAAAATTGACCACCGTCGCGGATCCCTGGTCCACAATTAATGAACCTTTTCAGTTAACCCATCACACATGTGACGTTATAATCAGCGACGTGACGTGAAGGCGGACGTAATAATAAATGACTTCGCGAATAACGTAGCTAAGTTCGTCACGAACGATTAATTGATGACGGATTACGCGTTGTTGTACGTCTTTACTATTTTATAAACAAGCTTATGTTAGTTTCAAACTATTCAACGGCTTACCTGTATAGTTTTCTGGAAATTGATAATCAAGCAGTTCAGGGATCGATCGAAGCCAATGCGGCGAAGTGTGGGCGGAGCTTAGTTAAAGATGGGCGTATAATGGCTAAAACCGGATTCCGCCATTAAGGCAACATGAAGATGACAAATGCGCTGTACTCTTTTAGCAGTTATAGCTATGTATGTACGTGTCCCCTTGTAAGCGGCTAACAAACGCCCACGATGAAGATTTTCGGGAGCTCTGGTGCTAAACCTAATACTCCTAATCTACATAAATCTAATTTCGAATTCGGAAAGGATTTCCTTTCTAGAATCTACCAATAACAAAGAAAGATTCTCAACTTATACATAAAACGATAACTTTTAATAAACTTGAATACTGATAAGTAACAATATGGTCGTATTGCAGGCTTGTGCAATTTATCAAAGTAATAATTGTAAGAATAACAAACTAGATCTCTAACTTAATACTGACGAAACGTTCGTACTGTTCGTGTGACACCCTATAATGACATCAAACAGGGCTTCCCCAGTGATTCACAACTTTTCCAGTGATTTGATTGGTCGCCCATGAATCCAACTCGATTAGATAAAAGCGGTTCTAACCAGCTTGAAAGTGACGAAGATTGACAGCTTTTTCCAAACACGTATTGCTTGACAAGCCCATCAACCCGTCATACCTTAGCATTCTTCGAATTCTGTTTTGTTGTGACAACACTGCTGATAACTTTAATTCTGAATCACCAGTGCCAACGATCCTCATCCATCAAGCCACACCGCAATCTTATCTCTGACCCGTCACGTGCGAATAGACGTGGTCATAATATTCCAGCAGTGTTTGCCAGAATTCGTCATCTCAATAAGTTACCAGAAACAGAACTGGTTTTATTGAGCATTCTACTACAGCCAGCCAAATACTATGTCTGATTCTCAAAATAATCCTCTAAAGCTTCGCCTTGCCAGACATTGATATATCATATACCGAGGAAACATCCTTAAGACGTCCTCGTATCTAATCTATCAATGCCTTGCCGCCCAATGCCCTATTCCGCATTTTATACTTAACCCTTCCTAAAGATGGAGGTCTTATTTCGCAGGTGATGCACAGTATCAGTATTGGCAGCATACTAGCATGACACTTATTCAATTCATACACAGCTTTTGCTCACAGCGACCGAATCGCTATTGTTCCTAAAATGGATAAATTCAAACAGAGTACTGGTACAAAGTAATACGTCGTGTGGGAACTTGTTACATAGCAACAGCACCGAGCAACAGCTCACGGTAAGCTACTTTCTATTGCTGTAATAATATCACGCCATTGCCTATTCAGTTCATGAAACGGTCCTTCATAACTCGTAAGCAGTCATCATAACCCACATTAAACACAGCATTGCCTGCTCTTATGCAATCGTTAATGACTAACCTAATTTCATACACAAACACTATGTTCAGTGACTGTCCAGTGCGACCAGTCATGTAGTGGCGCGCATTGCCAACTATACTACACAGATGCATTGTTAATATTCATGAATGAGATGACGTATTTACATGGGTCGAATGCAAGGTCAAGCACACAGGATCAAAGGTCATAGGCAAATATGTGTACGAGTCCCAAAAGATTCTCAAGGGTCTCGGTGGGTCTTACGGTAGCTACTCCTTAAATCCCATATTTACAACGAGTCCACTCTGTACCGACTCGTTCTTGACATGCAGCCAGTAATTACATCAATATCATGGAAACTTGTAGCAAATTATGACGCCGAACGTGACAATTTGTGATGTCCAATTAAATCAAAATTTCTGCTGCCAAACTTCGGTGTCCGTTTATGGTGTGACTGAAGCGACCATGACAGAGCCCAATTAGTATAAATGTATCGGGTAAGTACGCATGCGCACTTTAAATCTACAGTCCGCTGAATGTACTTCTGTCTGCCAATAATCAGTCTCAAATGGTGAAAACCTTGACTCGTCTTTAAATTATGTCAAATCAGCTATCTGGACATTTTGTCAGGTCAATTCAAAATTTAAAATAATGAGCCTATTGCTTATATTCACATATATATGAGCAATCTGTGTTAGTCGGAGAATTGCTACCTGGTTTTCTCTAAGGAGATGATGGTAGCAGTCCATCTTACAGTAGTCTGGATAGATTTGTAAGTAGTGTGAGTGCCGCTTATTACTGAAAATGATATTAGCCTCGGGATATATTGTAGAGCAATCATCCTGCACTGTTAGAAATCTTCCTTAAATTTAACGGGAAATTTCTAGTAGCAGTGTGACCAGAGATTTTCCACTATTATTTCCGTATTTTTATAGAAATTCTGTTATTTCAATGGAGTTTCCGTAACTATTATTTCCATACTTTGCAGAAATTCTGTTAAATCAACAGACTTTCTGTAACTATGATTTCCGTATTTTTACAGAAATTCTGTTAATTCAACGGAGTTTCCGTAACTATTATTTCGTATTTTTGCAGGAATTCCCGTAATTCAATGGACTTTCCATAACTATGATTTCCGATATTTGTAGCTCCGGCTGAGCCAGCCCACTATGCCCGGTCACTATCTGGCCAGGTCAATATCTGACCACTATCATGTTGTCTTCTAGGATATGTCAGAATTGTATGTACATGCTTGATCAAACGTGTGAGTTGTTGATTTTATAATGAACTCACTAAGACTTACTGTATGTGACCTTCTGCCCGGTTGTCATAAGGTGTATTGGCCTAAATGCTAGAACAAGATATATTAATCAGAGGGGCTAATATAGAAACCCATATCTAATATAGGTTAACATATGAGATCAAATAGGCAATATAGGCACATCATAGCATAAATATACCCTTTTCAACTCTACATAGCAGATCCAGCATCTATTTATTGCACAAATAATGTTGCTGGATGACTAGTTTACTTAAACTGATATACAATACAATTCAAATCCATTATACTGCCATGAATTCTCAGCCTATCAGAATATTGATTTAAAATAGAGATTTAAGCTTAGAAACTATGCTGGTACATGCTCATGTTTCTACAAGTATTGCTTATTTTGTTAGCCTTAGATTTCTATGTAAATCAATGCTCTGAGATAGGCTGTCACCCACTCTCAGCTCATATACAAGTGTGAGATTGTTCTCACAATGGAAAGACAGCAAGTTGTCTAATTGGGGATTAAATGATTGCGATAACAACATATTTCATTATGTTATATACGATTATCTACTCATGTTATGCACTATTTATACTATTACATGCTACTGATTGAAAGCACAGACTTTCACATTATTTCCAACATATTCTGTACATTTTAGGTTTAATAGCAATTACAATTTTAACACTTCTGCAGCTTCAGAATGAAATGTATTCACTAATCATCGCACTAACGTAGATGTAATGACATCCCAGAATGTGAATTAATTATTTAATCCTTTTCAAAAAGTCTTCTTGGTCTGCAAATGGACATTTCTCAAGACCACTGCAGAAGTCATTTTCGCCGACTTGTGTGCTAAAAGGTTTAGCATGTACACAGCAATAGGTAAAGACCTCAGAAATAAGTTTACATTGCATGTTCTGACAGGAAACAAAGCCTTTTATTATTGGATAGGTAAGTGTATATATATTCCTTAATTCTATGCAAATCTGTAGACGGTGATTTACTGATAAATATCCAGTCATACCTCATAAAATCATAATGGCATTTCGTTGGATGTTCAGTATTGCCTGATGTAGTGTTGCTTTAGCAGTTAGGAGACCATGTTCCTTATGCATAAGTTTGCAACTTATGATATTTACTAATGCGTGTCAGTCTTTTCTTGAACATGATAAACAATCATGAGGTTAAATATATAAACTTTCCACCTGATATCTGAGTATTTCCCTGTATTTCCCAATATTTCCCAGTATTTCCCAATATTTCCCAGTATTTCCTGATATTTCCCACTGCGCTCGGAAACACTAGTATTTCCCGGGGAATTTCCAACCATGAACGAAATCATGCCACTGTGCATGCTCCGATGCGCAAAGAAAATTCCAAACGTAAGGCCACTAGAGATCTAGCATGGACAATGATTGGGGGAATACAAACAATATAACAGTATGCTATTTCTATAGTAGGTTGGCTAGCTCATTATATTTGGCAAGATCGCTTGAGTTAGTAGATTTAATTCGTTTGTCGTTTTGTAAGCGCAAGCCTAGTTCTTCGTTTATATAAATCTTTATAGTCAGTTGGCCGTACCAGGTCAACTCAACCAGACTAACAAATATATGGCTGTACTATCCATTCATAAAACTGTTAGTAAACATTAATCGGTAAGGTGTTAGTGAATCACTTAATAAGTGGTTCAAACTAACAAATATATGACTGCACTATCTATTCATATATTTGTTGGAAGGTGTCATGCTTTCAAAAGGGGTCACTATTTATTTAGTGTTTAGCTCCTTCCCTGACGTCTTGGTATCATATAATTGTTTTATCCCCCTTTATTTATTGTAGTAGTATGGATTTCTTCTTTTATTAAAACACCATGGCAACCTCCTATACACGTACCCTGAGTCTTAAAATCACGACAAAGGCTTTTACATTATTGGACCTACAAGGTGGCAAAACGTTTGGTACAATTCATCTGGAAGGCCATCACGCCCACTGATTTTTCTAGTTTCATACCTTTAAGGGATTTAATTAAATCTTCTAGTGTTAAGGGTTGATCACAGAATTCACTGCCTGTGTCTGACACTTTTTGTCTATATTTGCTAGCAAATCCTATTTTGCATCTTCATCAATTCCCTCTGACTTGTACAATGACCCATAGTAAACTCACCTGATTATGTTCCAAGTACACTTATTCTTGGTTGCTGGCCAGCTCCATTCACGCAGGCAACTTTCTTATAGTTGTAGTCTCGTCCCTCTCCTTGGATGCTACTCCCTGGTCACTAACTAAACTGGTGCAGTCTAAAAGGCAGATTCTAAAACTCCCCTTTCGAAAGTACTGTAACCGGTCTGTTTGTTGACAAGTTCCAACGGTTTACATTACCTCCCCCTTTGAAAAAAATGCTTATGATCTATTTTATTAATATCAACCATTCTACAGCGATATGGATACTACACTGAAGAGAGTCATAGGGTATATACATTTTGTCTTTATTTACAGAACTGTAGTACATTCATTTATCTTCTAAACATACAACTACCCTGGCAATTCCATGAAATAGAGCAATTGCAAGTAAATACTATTTATATTTTATACACTTATGTACACGTTCAACTACAATTATTGAGCAACATTTTTACATGTACACTAGAGTGTGTATCGATATTTACACTAATATACATGGTTAATGCATTGCTTAGCCTACTCGACCACACAATCCTGCACGCGTACTGGTCTCGTCGCTCTGCCTGATCGAGTAGTCTGCGCTCTCCAGCTGCCAGGTCAATCATCGGTAAATCATCATCCACGTCATTTGGGGCCACTGTGTCATCAGAATCAACACCCATTGAAGGTTCATCATTAGAATGATCTAACAGTTCATCAGCAGAATGACCGTCGACTCCTGTAGATTCACCTAACTCATATCTCCAGGCAATACCACCATTTGGAACTCGTAGATCTACCTGCTCCTCTAAAACTGATGACTCGACATCGAGTGTTCTACCGGTATCCATGTACCCATCTAACCCACCAGCTGTAACAGCTAATGGAAAACTGCTGCACTTACGCAGCCTATTGTAGTGAACTACATTTTTCTTCCTCCCACCAGCTCTTTTCACTCGAAATACAACATCTGCTATCTTTTTGATCACAGTCCATGGACCATCCCAGTACTTATAAAGTTTTCTTGATAGGCCCAGTTTCACAGCTGGATTATACACTCTGACTTTATCGCCAACATTAATGTACTCACCTCTAATATTCTTATTATATCCATCCATCTGTCTTCTTTGAGCTGCCTTTGTATTCTCGCGTACGTTTCATATGCTTGCTGAAGCATCTGTTGTGCTTCAGTGGCATACTGCTTGGTAGACTGAAACCGTTCCTCTACACCACCAAGCACAATATCACTTGGCAACTGTACCTCCAGACCAAACATCAACACATTTGGTGAAAACTGGGTTGAAGAATGAACATTTGAATGAACACTTGATCGATAAGCCAGCAGCATCTTTGGGAGCTACTCATCCCAATCCTTCTGATTATCGCTACCAACTATCTTTAACATCTCAACTAAAGTGTGATTAAGTCTTTCAACCAATCCGTCTGACTGAGGATGATAAGGCGTTGTTCATGTCTTGGTTATGTCCAATAATTCCACAACTCACTAATTAATTCTGACTCGAAATCTCGGCCTTGATTTGAATGCAACCTGGCTGGAACTCCATACCAGCAAAATACTTTATTCACCAGAACTCTAGCAACTGTCTCTGCTTTATGATCTTTTAGTGCGAATGCCTCCGGCCGTTTTGTGAAATAATCAGACACAACTAATATAAAACGATTGTCATTATTAGTGGTGTTCAGTGGTCCAACCACATCCATTGCTAATCTTTCAAATGGATAGCTATCTTGTTCCTGCACTAATGGAGCTCTTGGTTTTAACGGAGATGATTTCCTTGTTGCACATTCCTCACACGCGTGACACCATTGCGTCACATCAGACGACACAATGTACCAATAGTATTTCCATTGTAGTTTCACCAACGTTTTCTCTGCACCAAAATATCCACCACCAATTCCACAATGATTTTCCTTGATGACGAATGCTATTAAGCTCTTTGGAACGACTGTTTGCAAGCAACTTCTACCATCTCTAGCTACAAACTTCCTATATAGTATATCATCTTGAACAATCAAACTATCTTTCTGACGCCACAATCGCATGCCTTCCCCTTTACTCCTCTCAAGATCACAGCTTTCTTCGATACAATCAGATTTCATCTTCATGGCATTTTTAACCGACCGCAAAATCTCATCTGCATCCTGTTCATCATCAACACTAATGGCTTGACTTTTCTCATCACAAAACACAACATCTGTCTCAGCAACATACATATTATCCTCTATTCTTTCCAGCACAGGCATTGGCAGTCAGGAGAGGCAATCCGCATTCGCATTCTCCTCACCCCTCCTGTAGACAATATCAAAATCATAGTCCCCTAACTCTATAGACCATCTGGTACGTCTTCCTGTAGGGTCTTTCTCGGATCTGACAGTTTTTACATGTCCTTCTCATCGGGAGCGTGAATGTTGCACCATGCCTCAAAGTGTTCCAACCAAGTGTCGAAATCATCTCCTTGGGTTCCCTCAAATCGAGGTGGTGGGGCTGCTAATGACAGCAATCTGGATTCAGCCATAGCTATATTAAATGACAATTGAACACTGTTAGACTAGCCAGCGAGCAGTTCACCTACCACTCAAACAGTGCTATTACATATAATTATATGTTACATGAGTTACAAATAAGACAACTACTTTCACAATGCTTTATTCATAATTTTCATAAATGCTACAAATAGTATTAATCATGAAACATATATACGTCAATGAATGTCTCAAATCCCATACATTGTGATGCTGTTTTCTGCCTCTTCCAGCATGCGTACTCTGGTTCTGATTCGGAATCGGAAAATAAATTGGAACAATCATCCGCCAAAGTGCTTGAAGAGGCTTTCTCAGCTTGAATGCTCACCTCAGCTTTAAAAGCTATGATCATGGACCAACACCACTTATGCTTTATCTGTGACTTGGCATGAACCCATCATGCAATCGCGAAAGATTACATGAAGTCATGGTCTTTTGCTTCCTTTTTCTACCCACTCCCTTAATGTGTTTATGAATTATCTCTATGTGCCACTGCACAGTCAATGGTCGAAGGCTAAACACGTTTATATCTGCTATGCTTTGTTCAATCAAGAATTCATTTACTTGTGCCAAATCTCTATTAAGATTTTCTTGGAACGCTGCTGCTGTGCCCATCGACAAACTACTACACTTCAATTTCCCCGACACTTTTTAAAAATCAGCGAAGGCTGATAACGAACATGGTGGTATGGTAATAAATCCAAAAAGTGTGTTTGGTCTTAATGGCTTCACCGCTGTCTTAAACTGATGCAACTCACTAAACACTTCATCAACCGAAATATTTGATGGAATTTTTTCTGAACTAAAATTGTATTAGTAAGTAGGTCATGTATGCCAACACAGACTTTAACATTTAACTTATTATTGACAGCAGTATTATTTCTTAAGTGCGCGGACACTTCTGTCTTTAATGAATCACAAGTTGCACCACAAGTTACAATATATCTTATAGGAAAATCTGGCTGTTCATATTTTAGAAAATTATTTGCACGAGCGTCTGCAGAGAATACATATTTAAACATATTATTTACAAATCATTAAATCCAAAAACTGTTGGAACAATCAAGCCAGCGAAAATCTACTCCAGAAAAAGGTTAGCCAAGGGGCTTGCAGCCTGATAGACGGGAACTACAAAATACAATACAAGAAAAGAAGAGGTTTTGCAAAAGCTAGTGTCATTATAAATTAGGGGGGAAATGTCTATACTATTGTAAACTGTTGGAACATTCATCCAGCGTAAAGTTCACCTACCAATGTCACTGTTTGACTCGGTTACCATGGCTATATCAGCACGGAATTCATGCAATTTTACAATTTCATGCAAATTTCATATTACATCATCTCGTTATTTCAATCCCACTACTGCCACCAATTTGCAAGCTTTAAACTCACCAGATTATGTTCCAAGTGCACTTATTCTTGGTTGCTGGCCAGCTCCATTCATGCGTCCACCTTTCTTATAGTTGTAGTTTCGTCCCTCTCCTTGGACGCTACCCCCGGGTCACTAACTAAACTGGTGCAGTATAAAAGGCAGATTCTAAAACTCACCTAGATTTAAAAGGTACTGTAACCGGTCAGTTTATTGACAAGTTCCAACAGCTTACATAATTAAAGAACTAGGCTTGTGCTTACAAATGACAAAGGAATTAAATCTACTCACTCAAGCGAGCTTGCCAAATATAGCCAACGAACTATAGAAATAGCATACTGGCGCGGGAGAAATGTGTTGCATTGGCCACAATAAGAGGAGACCTATTAAATGGCGGAAACCGCCAGCAAACAGGAGTGGCATTAGAAAATGGAGACACAAAATCCGCTCCAACCAAGACAATAATTTACAAATCAAACATGACGCTTGAAAGGAAATACTAACACGAAATATATGTATAAAATTCATCCGCAAAATCGCGCCAAAAACTAGCAAATTCGGGCAGCAATTGCAGAGCTAAATAAACGCGTGCGTTTGCTTCGACTACTACTACTACTACTACTACTACTACTACTACTACTACTACTACTACTACTACTACTACTACTACTACTACTACTACTACTACTACTACTACTACTACTACTACTACTACTACTACTACTACTGCTGCTGCGTCTACTACTACTACTACTACTACTACTACTACTACTACTACTACTACTACTACTACTACTACTACTACTACTACTACTACTACTCCTACTACTACTACTACTACTCCTACTACTACTACTACCACTACTACTACTACTACTACTACTGCTGCTGCGTCTACTACTACTACTACTACTACTACTACTACTACTACTACTACTACTACTACTACTACTACTACTACTACTCCTACTACTACTACTACCACTACTACTACTACTACTACTACTACTACTACTACTACTACTACTACTACTACTACTACTACTACTACTACTACTTCTACTACTACTACTGCTGTTGCTACTGCTACTGCTGCTGCTGCTACTGCTACTGAATGTGAAAAACGACCTATCATGAATACCAAAGATAAAAAATGCGAACATAGGCCAGATAGAGAGGCATTTTGGATAAAGGCATTGGATACCAAATGGCCAAGTGGCATTTACAATTTTATTCAGGCTATCTACATCAACGTGATGTCATCGCGTTTAGGCTAGTGAAAGCTACAACAGAATTATTTTTTGAAATTGCTAAAATTCTAAAAAGGTGAATATATGGAATTGCAGAGTAAATTAGTTATCCCATTTGGTTCCCAAAAAGTTGTTGCTTTCGAAAAATTCTAAACCTTCGGAACAGTTTAGGAAAGGCGAAAATTAATGTAGGCATTTAACTATCTGGATACCAACCAGTCATATTCATTTTGTTTGTCACACGTCTTCCGAACAATGGCTTTCATAGAATCTAATAGTGTGAGGTGTGTCTACACAAGGGTTAATGCTCACCATCTTGGAGAGGGGAATAGTAATTCCCCCATGTAACAAAACAATAGCAATTTTTTCATGGAAAATCCGAACCAGTGCATGTGACAATATAAAACTATGATGATGATGTGATGATGATGATGCACGTGTGTGCGTCCGTGTAAATTGTGGGAAATTCTTTTGCGAACACGTGAGAAATGGGAATTCCCCTTCGGGGCAGGAAGCAACACGCGTTAAAAATCGCTCCATGAGCAATCCCAAACGCCCGCGTGCAGCCGCACACGTTAGTGTGTTTTGCCCCTCTTTATATCATATGTTTGAAATCTGATGCACTGCGGCCTGCGTGACGCCTGCGTCCTGTCTGTTTTGCCATTTAGACGGACTAAATCGAGTCATTCATTAATTGATTATGACGTCATCATGCACTTCACGTAGTTGATTATGACGACATATAATGGATGGATAAACTGGAGTTGTCCATTAATGGTCACAGGTTAAATCATCATACCAACACACACACACGCACGCACGCACGCACGCACGCACGCACGCACGCACGCACGCACGCACGCACGCACACGCACACACACGCACGCACCCACGAACACACGCACGCACGCACGCACGCATACACCCGTGAAACAATTGAACCATTATTAGTGGTAATTACAAATCGATGCACAGCTATGCTTCGGTAAATCAATCCATGAAATATCGGATCTCTTACCGAGCCAAACCTCGTTGTTCAAACTGTTGCAATCGGAAACTAGCCTAAAAGCAACTTGTCTTTAACCCTCTTCTTCCTACCATCATGAAGGGCAGACGTGAGTGAGAGGAATAATTTGAGAATTACAGCCTAAAATGGTTCTAGTGTGCAAGCGATTTACGACGAGTTGATGGACATACTGAAAATACAAATAACTTGTACGCTTAGAGAGCAACGACTGATGACATCCTGACCTTATGACGTAACTGCACCGCGGTATATGTTATCAAAACATATGGATTCAAAGTAGCAATGCTAACACGCGAGAATGGATGGCTGGCGGAACTTAGCTAGAAATGGGCGGGAATAGATAGAAATGAATACTTTATTGTATAATGTATCTGACAAAATTAATGTTAAAGTACTTTCTGCCGACACCATCTTTGACGCATTGCCACACCACTCCATTCACATTGCCTGCGCGCAAATAACCCCAGCCCTAAACATAAATAACGGGGCCGTGCATTGATGCCGATCGCACCAATGCAGTTGATTGACCTTTCCAGTGTAAGCTATACCCGGCCATCTCTAGCTAAGCTCAACCCATACCTCGCTCGCTTTGAGATTTACCGATCCCTGAAATCCAGGACTATTAATTTCCAGAAAACTACACAGGTAAGCTGTTGAACATTTTGAAATTAGTTTGACTGGGCGCTGTTGCAGCAACATCACCCGGTCAAATTAGCTTTAAAAATTAAAGTTTATTAAATAGTAAAGATATACAATTCGTACAACAAACGCTTAGTCCGTCGCCAATTATGCGATCGTGATGAGCGTATTTACTTCATTCACGACGTCATTGATTATGACGTCGTCCTTCACACCACATAGTAGATTATTAAGTCATATGATGGATGGATAAACTGAAAAGGTACATTATCGCTTGACGAAACGTCTTGGCACATAATGAGCCATCATTTAGATGTAATTCAGGGTGGGTCGGGTGGGGGATGGGGTTGGGGTTGGGGAGGGGGTGGGGGATTTGCGCTTCACCACTATTACTTGCCATACATGCTCAGTGCGGTGTTAGCATTACAAAGACACATGGAGATTTTGTGGACAATGTTTTGAACGTTGTTACAGGCATTTAGATTCCAATATGTACAGCAGCTATCATGTGAAAAGGAATGGGATTCAACAATCTTTTAGTGGTCTATGGCATGGGTTATGCATATTTAATAAGGAAGCTGAACTATGACACTGAATTTCCCACGCTTATCAAACTGTACACAGGTGGACACTATACAATGAAGGAATCCAGTTTTAGCTATGCCCCGTCGATCTCTAGATTAAGTTCCACCCACAATTCGCTCGTGTTGGGATCGATAGATCCCTGATCGCTCCGATTATCAATTTCTAGAAAACTATACAAGTAAGCTGTTGAATATTTTGAAACTAATTGGACTGTGTGCTATTGCTGCCTATAGCATGTTTATTACATAGTAAAGACATACAATTCGTACAACAACACTTTAGTCCGTCAGCAATTATGAATTCGTGGCGAACGCAGTTATGTCAATAATGGTGTAATTTATTATGACGTCAGCCTACGTAGTTGGTTATGACAACATATTACGATTAATAAACTGGAAAGGGCCATTGCTTATTCTGTATGGTGAGCGCCTCTCAGGAGGTCTTTGATCTGGTGAGTTTGACAAACTTGAGTAAATGAATACCCATGCATATCTGTTAAGCTGCTGTTGTTACTGCTGTGGTAGCAAGTTGTAGCGACACGTTTGTATTGAAACTGGAAAACCCAAGGTCTCTTATAGAACCATTGTTCTCCAACATAATTCAGATATTAGATCAGTCCATTATGCTCATATTGCAGATTATGTTAGACTGTCTGATCACAGAGTAGACACTGAAGAGGCCAACGCCGAAAAATATCCAAGGCTACTACACAAAACATGTTCGATCAAATCATTATCGGCATTAATTGTCACACAGGTCTAAGCATTCATATACATCATGCCTTGCATGTTAAGAATTTTCACTAACATGCAGTTACAGCATGGTCCAGTAAGGAAAATGCTAGGAAAATTATACTCTGGATGTAATGGCTATGTGCTTTTCTGGTAAGGTTTGCCGATTTTGGAAGGATGTGCACCATGTTGTCGACAAGGGATGCGCCCCATGTGGTTGACAAGGATGTCCGCCATGTTATCAATTAGGATGTGCGCCATGTTGTCGACAAACATGTGGGTCATGTGGTCGACAGGATGTGCGTAATGTGGTCGACGAAGATGTGCACCATGCTATTGACAAGGATGTGTGTCATGTGGTCGATAAGATTGTGTGCCATGTGGTCTACAAGGATGTGTGTCAGGTAGTCGACAGGCTGTGCGCCATGTTGTCGACAAGGATGTGTGTCATGTGGTCGACAGGATGTGCGCCATGTTGTCGACAATGATGTGTTCTATGCCGTCGACAAGGATATGTCCTATGTTGTCGACAAGAATTTGCTCCATGCGGTCGACAAGGATGTGCACCATGTCGTCGAGAAGGATGGATACCATGTTGTCGACAGGGATGTGCACCATGTTGCCGACAAGGATGTACACCATGTGGTCGACAAGGATGTGCTCAATGTGGTCGACCCAGCATATGCACCAGGCGGTTGAATATTGGTGGTGCGCTGTGATATGTGCTTACATGTCCATATATGTACTTCAATGTACCGGTATCCTTTCGCAAATAGGTGGTATCGCTGTATCATCCATTGTGTATTCTTTTCGGATAACAATTCGAAAAGAACACACAATGGATAATACAGCGATATCCCCTATTTGCTAGAGGCTGGGACGACACGATTATTGGACATTTGACAATTGAAGATAAAATTCTAAAGGAGGATAATGATGACACCAAACTGCTTCCAACAGTCAACTTGATGGCTAATAATTAAGACAATCCTCAGCAGACATGACGATGTTGGTCAAAATATCAACAATGACAATTAAGAGAAACATCGCCGCCCAACATACTACCATCATAAACAGCCAGGTGATAGAGACAGGACAGTTTGAACACGAAGTTGAGCAAGTTGCAGGTCTTGGCACTAAGCTGAAATAGATGGAAAGAAGATGAACACTAGCAGCATCAATGTCAACCACATTTTTGCTATGTTACAAACTGTCTCAAGCGCAATGTACTAAGTGTCCTATTATATGGTTTCGATATGTCGGAAGATGGCTTCATCACTCAAGCCGTCGGAAACTTCCAGACAAAATATGTCCGGTGTATCACAAGACCTGTCTGGCACAATATGAGACGTTCAGACATAAAACCACTGGCGCCAACATTCAGGAAATGGCTGTTCTCTGCATGGATGCGACAACCCTCGGTACATCTGAACATAACACATTGATGGACACGGCAATGGAGGAGAGAATGTGGATGTCCAAATAAGACATGAAGAAGAATAATTGAATGTGAAATTAAAGAAGGCAGCGTGCCCTGGAACAAAGCTGAACATGAATTTAGCAAGTAAAGGTTTAATCAATTTAAAATGCGCGACATATTCCTCTTTGTCAGAAATGTAATAAAAAAAAGTATACGGATAGTGATCATAAGCTGGTTGCAAAGGTACACTACATGTCTAGCATTTGTAAATAATTATTTTGAATACAATAATTGCGAAGCAATGCGTTGATGAAAGTATTGCCAGGTTTGCAGCGTACCCACCTGGTAATCAAAATAATGCAACAATTACACTCTAACCTAATTATGGAGGAAACCACCGATTCCTTTGAGAGTAATACCGTATTTCTATAGTAAATAGTGAACAACTTGTTTCCGCCGATATTATTATATGGGAGCTAATTATAAGAGAGCTTGGCGAATTATAGTAATCATTCCTTGGTCAGAGAGGACTTGCCGATGGCCACATGAATAGAGCCGCAATTAGAGATCGGGCTCAATGTTTTTTCTGCTTTGACCAGTGCTAGATCTCCAAATCCTAGCATCGGTGCTACCGGTAATTAAGAACAAAGTTGATGTAAGCAGTTGCTATCTGCATGAACATATTTAAAAAGGTTTTCCTAAATATCATTGCTGTCAACCTAAATTTGGTATTTTTGTCTGGAAAACACTTGCCCCAGTCATTCTGATTTCAGACTACTTGAGTTTAATTTCATGATGCGCTGAAAGCGGCTAGAAGAGCTGCACATCTATGTTTATAGTTCTATTGTTGTGTATCAATAAATACCCATTGCACGATGCGGGAAATATTTATTAGTGGCTCAAGTCTTATAAATCTTGTATTTCCCAAACTTTATCTGGTGGAGCTGTTTCACCATCTAGGGCACTGCGAGTAGGGGTAATTGACCTTTCCAGTTTACCCATCAATCATATAACGTCATAATCAAATACATGACGTATATGATGACGTCATAGTCAATGACGTCATGTATGGCGCAGATAAGTACGTCACCAAAACATAATTGATGACGGATTAGGCGTTATTGTAAGAATTGTATGGTTTTTCTATTCAATAAACATGATGTTGAATATTCAACAGATTACCTGCATAGTTTTCTGGAAATTGATAGTCATGGGGTTCAGGGACCGATCGGATGGTTTGAGTTTAGATAGATATGGTTGGGGCAGAGCTAAAATTGAATTCCTCAATTGCCTTTTAGTCAACTATTATGTCCTTCCGAATTCAGAAGCTCATACGTAGAAGAATCTATGAGCAGTACAGATGTATCTTTGTTGATGACATATATATTGAGCTTGGAAATCGTTGTTGTTACATAGAAAGGTGATTTACTGGCATTGCACTGAACATGTGTTATTTGGAAGTTTACGTCTTTAATGATATGTCATCAAAACAGGTTATTTGTTGAGAGACACGACACGTATTTCCACGATAAAGGATTGCCAACTATACATGGACGTTACAAAGGAATATTATTTTAGTTATCCGTGCTTGCCTGCATGATAATATTAATTTGGTACATCTGCTCACTCAGTCGATTGTAGGTCTTCCGGAAATATGCTACGGAGATTCATTCTCTCCCCCCCCCCCCCCACTCTCTCTCTCTCTCTCTCTCTCTCTCTCTCGTCTTTCTCTCTATCCCTCCCACTCTCCCCCTCTCTCTCTCTCTCTCTCTCTCTCTCTCTTTCTCTCTCTCTCTCTCTCTCTCTCTCGCTCTCTCTCTCTCTCTTTTCTCAGACACAGACATGCGATTATGGTGGAATGCTATGTATGTCGGAACATGACAGCGACGTCTCATTCTGAACTCCCGGAAGTTATCTAGAAGCTGTTATATTGATAATAACTGACAGAGAATGTCTGTGCAGACCTTTCCCATAGGCGTTTTTAACATGTTATTTGTTTCCTGAATACATGATATAATGTCACAGTAAAATCTTTCAGAAATGTGATTTGTTATTTTTTTTATTTGAAGCAGTACTCGTCTTAAATAATCATGGATAAAATACGGAAAAATAGAAAACTGTATTATATAGATATCCGGCACTGCTAGCTTGGTGAATCATATTTTGCAAGAAGTTGGCGACAGAAATTAACATTTATGTTTTGGGTGTGTGCCAATAGAGGGATACATTAATGTAACTGACGTTATAATCAAATACGCCACGTGTTATTTGATGCTACAATTCAAATGCCGTAGATCAGTCATGGAAATCGGAAATCGCATGACCCTTTCCAGAGTGTCCATTGATCATATGAAGTCATAATCGATTTCGTTGCAGGTAGGATGACGTCATAATCAATTGCGTTTTGAATGGCATAGATGAGTTCGTCACGAACGTGTAAGTGATGACAGACTAAGTGCTGTTTAATGAATTGCATGTCTTTATGACTTAATAACCATGCTGTTGAATATTTTGAAACTAATTTGACTGGGCGCTGTTGCCGCTATAGGCAACAACAGCAACCAGTCATAATAGTTTAAAACTATTCACCCGCTTACTTTCTGGAAATTGATAGTCAGGCAGATCATGGATCGATCGATCTCAACACAGGCGAGGTTTGGATGTAGATTAGCTAAAGATGGGCGGGGTGTAGCTAAAACTACATTGCATATCGGTAGAGAGTTTACCATTTAATACACATTCTGTTCAATATTTTGAAACTAATTTACAGTGTTTGTTTTGCTGCCAGAAACAGATTCCATTTAAATTGTCATCCACATATTCAAGCAGCTACCTTGCAAGTTAGATGGGAAAATCAGGCATAATTTCCTCACAGATATGTTCTGTCATTATTAGCTCTCATATAATAATGTCCGTTTGAATGAAAGGGACAATAATCTGTTATACATATTCTGTCGAGAATCTCTCTCTGTCCTGCAAGGAATCTGAGATATTCTTCACAATTGTTTTCTTTTGATTGACATATTCACACACTGCGATCTTTGCGTAGATTACATCAACATCTGGCTTCATAAGAATTGGATTCATCATACCGGTAATTATCTACAAGTTACAAACTAATTTTATATGGGAAGCTTCTCCTTCCCGTTCCAAGGTCAATATTTTCGTCGTCGTCGTCGTCGTCGTCGTCGTCGCCGTCGTCGTCGTCGTCGTCGTCGTCGTCGTCGTCGTCGTCGTCGTTGCCTTGGCAGCTGTCGGTGCTGCCGTTGTCCTCATCGTCATCACTGTCCACCTTGTCATCAACCATGTAGTCATCAACCATAGAGCATATACGCATTCAATGTGAGCATTTTGTACTTTTTGGGAGTTTGACGTATCATGAAAACATGCAAATTCCGAAACAATGTCTATATTTATGCAAATGCGAAAAAGTTTCAAATATGAAATCTACACATATTTTTATATACAAATCAGTCATCAAACCTTTTTGACGTTTAGGCATAGATAAATGGGGTTAGTAGCTAGACTATAACGTTTCCTTCTAAATTATGATAGCCGCTTGCCTTCTGTTCATTACTAGGTGTACACTATGTAAACTGTGCCATGCTTCCATCAACACCTTCCTTTGTAATCATTCTATTCATACCACTGGACATTTCCAGTTTATCCATCCATCATATGACGTCATAATCAATTACACGCCGTGTAGAATGACGTCATAATCAATTACAGCATGAATGACTCGATTTAGTCCATCTTACACGCTTAATAGTTCGACACTATAACATCGATATTACATATAATCAAGAGATTAACGTATCTACCCACTCAGAGCAGCAACTTCAGACAGGCCATAAGCTAGTAGTACCCATGGAGCAAAAACCGGGGTTTATGCTTCGTATTTGGATCAAGGCTCTTGGGCTATGTCATTAGTTTTGGATACGTCGGTAATCGCGTTGCATTCATCGGCATGGCTATGCCAACAGAAAAACGCACCTCCGCCATATGTCGCATTGTCAACGCATATGGCCCAACTACCGAAAAAGCGAAACAGAATCCAGCAATATTCGATTTCTTCTATGCTGAACCGAGCTCCGTCATTGCAATCCCAGCCTAATGAAAACTGTGCGCGTGTGCTTGCGTGAGTACGTGCGTGCATGTGCGTGCGTGTGTGTATGGGGAGAATTCGATCCCTGCAATCTCTAAATCTTAATTTCAAGAAAACTACGCGCGTAAGCTGTTTAATATTTTGAAACTAATTTGACGGGTGTTGTTACCGGGCAGCAACAGCGCCCAATCAAATTAATTTCAAAATATTCAACAGAATGTTTATTAAATGGTAAAAGACATTCACTTTGTACAACAACGCTTAGTCCGTCATCAATTAAGCATTCGTGACATAATTATCTACGTCATTCATGACGTACTCGATCCTGACGTCATCCATCACGTCACGTAGTTGACTATGATGTCATATGATTGATGGATAAAGTTGAATCCTCCATTGAGCTGCAATGCTTTACCATCCAGCTGGACTGTCTCAGCTTGGTGTTGCGTATGATGTTCCTCCAGAATGGACTGAGAACTGTAACGGGATGGCACACTTGAGCAATCCTGACTGTGACATCATCATGTGTTTCTCTACTCTTGCTAAGGATGATGACAAGATACATGTCAAAATCTTTGATCAACCCCCCCCCCCCCCAACACCATCACCCCCACCACCCCCACCACCCGCCTCCAACTAAGGTATATCTCGGTATGCATTGCCTCTCATGGTTATTTAGCTTAAGTGTATCAAATGTTGTCAAGATTGTACGCGTAAATATGTTTCGTCATCAGTGACATAATGCAGCACGTCTATGTGGGAAATAAATCAATCGAGGGATCCATTTCCGGCTACGCCCCACCCATTTATGGCTATGCCCCTCCCATTTCTAGCTTTGCCCCTCCAAATTCTAG